>CBMN010759899.1:214-11298 GCA_000582825.1 Hordeum pubiflorum
TGGTCATCGCACACAGTTTCATCGAAGGGCCTCTGATTGCTGTGTCGTCTTTGGACCATTCTATAGTAGTGCTATAAATAGAGGAGCAGGACCACGCTGTAGTAACAATCACCGTATACAAACCAATTCACTAGCTAGCTTTGCAATGAGTAGAATCACACAGATCGGCAAGTGCGCGAGGAAGCAACGAGTCAGGCAAGCATGCGTTCCATCTAGCCTTTCTAGCTGTTCATGCCATGCTCTATAGCTAGTAGTACTTATGAAGCTAAATAATGTGCACTGTTCTTGTGGTTTAATTCCTGTACATCTCTTGAAGCTAGCATGCACACCACAGTACTACCTTTTGTTTATGCTCGCGGGGGGAGAAATCCTTGGCTCATGCATGTTAGCACATGGACTAATGGCTCACGCATGGATGGTTGGCTATGTGAACAAGCCTAGAAATATTTATCTTGGTTTTGCATGTATTTTCTCTTGTTAATCATTGTCTAATAAATTTTATAAAATCTGGTATCACGACGGCAAACATATTGTACCGATCACAGTTCAGTTATGGGACTGTCTAGGCTCTCCGCTAAGAACGACACTCGTCGTAAGCGTGTCGATGATGGATCCGTAAGAGCGATGTCGGAGTACCCCTCTCAAGAGCGTAAAAGTGTGGAATCTCACATGTGTAACTCTCGGGTTGGGAAGCTTGCCGAGTATGAAATCATACTCATCCTTGCGATTGTTGTTTTTGAAAGAAAGAAACCTTGCTATTGTTGGTGATTTTGCAGAAGTAGAAAATGATGGATGTGATGATGAACAGTAGGAGTAGCTCTACGGGTCAGGATAAATAAAGAAGTTGCATGTATCATAACCTGTGTAATAGCTAGTAATGAATAAAGCTGCTCTTGTACATGGTGGAAAGTAATTTATTTACTAGCCTAACATGCTTATAAATTTGAGATTTATAAGCATGTGGCGATTGTCACGACTAAGAGCCACTTGGGGCGTGACAATGGATACCCACAATTGAGTTTTGATGATTTATGTCACAACAACCGTCTAGGGGACTAATGGTCTTGTTGAGTTTATTTTGAATTTCGTTTGTCGGCTTTGATCGGGACATAAATGGTGACCCCTACCTACAACTCCTTGGGTTGTTGATTACCCTGAGCTATTAGATTGTATTTTATAGGTTTTCAGTGAATCCGATGTTTACACCGAGTGTAGGACAATCGTACTACAAGGAGAGACACAATCAAAAGTACTTGGGTACGAAACTTCATTAAATATCCTAAACCAAAAGTCCTTAAAGCCCGCTCTAACCACCTTGATTCTCAATATCTTTAAGCTCCGCCACCTCTGATGATCTTTCAATGCTACCGAGCACTTAGGGTTACCGCTTCATATTGTTTAAACCCAACATTGGGCGTGGCCACATGTAAGTCGTTTGACTTTTATTTTTGGATCAGTCGGCTGTTTGAACCGTTAGATGAACATCGTACAACGCCTGATCCTTATTCTTCCTCACATCTTCTTCTTCCTCAACTATTTTTTTTCGAGACCGTCGCACGTGCCGTCGGGCGACCGCCTGCGACCACCACCCGCGGCCGACGACGCTCCAGCGCAACCTCGCCGCCCTGCCCTCCCGGAACCGCCCCACCGTCGATCTTGCCGCCGCCCCCGACCATCCCTCTAGCCCCGACGCCGATGGAGATGTTCTTCGACGAAGTTGCACCACCACCCCACCACCCGTCATTCTTCCGCCCCCAACCCCCACCATAAGATATACAATGGGGTAGCCCTCCGACAAACCCCTTCCTTCTCCTTCCTTTTCCTTCAAAATCTACCGACCACAATAGCTAAAGTCAGTCGACTGACATTTAGCTATTGTACCCAACATTTCATAGCGTCATAACTGCAACACTTTTTTGTTCTGGTACTACCGAGTTTATCTGATTGAGGCGTTTCTCTATTAGCTTTGACACCTCCGAGCAAATCATTTTCATATGGCACTTCGCAGCGAAAGGCAATGAGAAGTGATGCGCTTCAGAAAGAGCGAGACACCCCCTTGTCGATATGAGAGGAAAAATAAAGGGACCCAGGGAAGAAAATGGCTGTACCAGTGCCGCATTGCATGACCATGTTTGGTATAGAGGAAAACCAGGGGGTGTTCTGCAAAGAAACAACAAAAAACGTAATACACGTAGAAGGGTGATCCAGTCCACAGATTTCAGATCCAACGGTATAATCCCGAGTACCCATGTTCCACCGAGTACCGGTTTCCTTCCACCGAGTACGGATTTCAGTCCCCAACGAGGGCAGCAACAGCAGCGACAGCGACAGTCGATTCGCCGAATTCGTGCGATCCCCGGCGGAATCTGACGCGACGGCGCGTAGGTCTGCGCGATTTGGGGTTGAACCTGGCCAGGAGTCGGCGGTTCGAGCGAATGACGGTACCGGAGGCGGTGGCACTAGACATACCGGCGGAGGAGGGTTCGCCGGTGGCCAGGGTGCCGCGGCGGATCAGGAGAAGGCTCCTCAAAGCGCGTGAGTCAAGCGCCGACGCGCCGGCAACGGCCGAAGAGATCGAGGCCAAGCTCCGCGACGCCGAACTCCGGAGGCAGGTTGGTACCCTCCACCCCATTTTTTCCCCGCTGCGTGCTTCATTATTTCGCGTTCATAGTTTGAGTATGACTTCGAAGTGGAGATTTAGCCAGCACGTTTATGCAGTATGCAAATTCGACTACTCAGTGCCCGGTGAACCCCTGAACCTTAGATGACATTTGGCTATCAGATCCATTTGCAATCGAGGCATTCTTCTCATGCCGAGCATCAGACTCCATTGCATTTTCTGATCTTTCATGCCTAATCTCTATAGATTTTGCACGAGCGATGTGATCTTTTGGTGTTAAAGGGATCTGCGGACCGATTTCCTGTAGGAGTTCCAATGAATAGTTACGCTCCAGCTAATCATCATAGTAATTGGACAAAACAAAACTTATGCAATAGTAAAGCCAAACAACAGTATGGAAGTCTTACTTGCTGACTACATCAGCCTAAGAGTTAAGTACAACCCGAAAGAAGCAGACCCCAACAACGATAGATCAGAAAGAACAGTTAAGTGCTCCTTGGCTGTGCTCTTGTTCATTCGCTTGGCGGTCGCCCCACAAATCTGAAGACAGATGATTGTTCTGAAGATGCAGTCAACAGGATGTTCGGGATCCCATATTCAATGGTTAGTATTCCATAGAGCCCAACATTCCTCCGCAAAGTAAAACCAAAGAATACCTCTAGGCTGGAACCCTTGAAGGACAGCAAAGAAACCCATAAAGCTAGCCAGATCCCAGTCACACCCAAGCAACTGGCAGACACCACTCCACATGAAATGTGCAAGGTGACAGGAGAAGAAGATATGCAGCACATTTTCCTCCTCACCAGACAACGCGCAGGGCGGCCCGTGATACTTCAGGATTTGGTCAGTAGAAGGGAGATGATCTCTGGCAAGTTGCCAAGTGAAAATCTTGATCTTTAAAGGCAGATCAACGCTCTACATGTCCTTGAAGTGAGCCACTTCTTGGCAAATCCTAGAGTACAGTGATTTGGACGAGAAAATCCCTGAAGGTTCCGGTGCCCAGGACGTGGATTCATCGATGGAACCCACTTGAACCTCCTCCATCACTGAGCGAAGCGCCTCCCATGGTAGGAGCTCATCGTGGCTGAAGGAGCGGCGGAAATGGATATGCTAGCCATCACCTCTAAATGCCTAATCAATCGTGATTGAGGGGTTGGAACAAATGTTAAACAGCTGGGAAACCGGTATTTCAAGGGGCTCGCACCATGCCACCAATCCATCTAGAAAAGCGTCAGTTGCCTGTTGTTAACTGCACGCGTAGCACCAGTTAAAGAAATATTTAATGCGCTGGATGCTTTTCTTGAGACCCCCCTGCCCCAATGCAGAAGTAGATATCCGAGGCCTCGGGATATTTAGCTGAAATGAATATGTTTCTAGAGGCTTCTGTCATCTTGGTACAACTTCCAGATCCAGTTGGTCATTAACGAAATGTTCATGAGCTAGTTAAGCAGGCCAAGGCCACCACATACTTTAGGGCGGAGCACTGCCAGCCAATTGACCAAGTGGTATCGTCTCTTCGGTCCAGCTATTTCCCAAAAGAATTGGGAGCGGTGCTTGTCCATGGCAGCGTGAATTCCGTCTGGCAGCATGTAAAGTCCCATGAAGTACATTGGTAGGCTGGATAAGCACATATTGCGGTGTTAGTGAGGATTAGCATCCTCCCAGAGGAAAGACATTTTCCTTGCCATGGTTCAACATGGTTAACAACTTTCTTAACGTGGTGGCACTGGAGATTTTCCTATCACTGTTAGGAATTCGCATGTATGTTATAGGGAAGCTGCCTAACTTGAAGAGATCTCCCCATCTCCCCAACTCCCCATGACAATAACTTCACTCTTATGTATATTAAAATTTAACCCTGACATGTTCTCGAAGCACGTAACTGACGTAAGCAGGAATTTCAGGTTTGCAATGGCAGCAGGCTTGTTCTGGATGAGAGGACCATGGTATCATCCATGCATTGGAGATGAGCGACACCCCCCCTTCCACCGGATCAAATGCGGCACCACTCCGCAGACATGACCTGCCACATTGGCCGAGGATAGGATTTCTGCAAAGGCATGCCCACCAAGTCAAACAAGAGTGGTGAGATGGGATCCCCTTATCTCACCCCTCTGAGATTGCAGAAGAAGGGGCCCACTTCTCAATCAATGCACATTGCAGTTTGGCCACCCGAGACCAACTGCATGATCCGATGAATATATCCAGCATCAAAACCTTTCCTGGGCATAACTTCGTGTAGAAACTTCCAGTTTACCCTATCATATGCTTTCATGAAGTCCAGTTTTAGAAGACTCCCCTTAGATTCTTGATTCGAAGTTTGTGAACAATCTCTTGTAGCGCCAGAGCCCCGTCCAGCATAAGTCTACCTTTGATAAACGATGTTTAACTAGAGCTAATAATTGTATGCGCTACCCTGGAGAACCTGGTCACATAAGCTTTAGCAATAATCTTGAAAATTACACCAATTAGCGCAATAGGGCGGAAATGCCTAATGCACCCCGCCCTTTCAGTTTTAGGAATAAGCATTCACATCCCGAAGTTCAACCTTGACATACTACCGTGCCAAGGGCAATCCCATTGAGAATTTGAAGAACAAAACCCTTGACTACCCCAAGAACTTCTCGAAAAATGATACCAGGAACCCATCCGGTCTCAAAGCCGTGTCAGCCTTCATGCTTTGCATTACCATATCAAGCTCTTAGTGTGGCAAAATGGCTGCCAAGTTGGCACCGTGTGTTAGTTTATTTGATCAGATCTTAGAGCTGCAAGGCAGTTGAGGTTTATCTTAACTTTGTGGGAGTGCGAGCCCTGGTTGGTTATTTTTTAGAGAAAATGTGAAAGCTTTGTGCTCGGTGCATTGATTAGAAGAGGGTTTGTTTAAGCCCTGGTTGGTTCTGACGGTGAGAATGTTGAGTCTCCGTTACAACTTTATATGACGAGAAAGTTCATTCTCTTGTTTTGTTAACCAACTTTTGAGAACTGTGTGAAGGGTGAAATGACCAAAACGGGGTAAGTTTTGTGAAGTTTCATGGACTGGTAAAACATATTACCTCCGTCCCGAATTAGTTGTCTTAGATTTGTCTAGATACGGATGGTATCTATATGTTTGCTACTGCCTACTTGTATAAATTGTTGTCCACTCCAGCAATTCCATGAAACATTATCATGCAAAGCAAGGCGTGCGGTCAGGAGCACTTCACAGCCATCTCAGGAAGAGGATCCCAAGCAGCGCCTTGAAGCGAAGCTTGTGGCTGCTAAGCAGAAGAGGTAATCAAAAGAGGCAAATCGGTAGGGTATATTATTTGATTCTTTTTGAGCAAAGATTGAAGAATATTCTATAATTGTAGGTTGAGCCTCTTGGAGAAAGAACATAATCGTTTAGCTAAATTGGATGAACTGCGTCAGTCTGCTAAGAAGGATGCAGAAATGAGGTTCAACAGGGAAAGGGAGGAGCTTGGCATGAGAGTTGAGCATCGAGTACAGCAAGCGGAGGAGAACCGTATTCAAGTCTTGCATGCTCGCTTGCAGAGGCGAGCTGCGCTGGAGGAGAGGACAAAAAGGTTCTTTGGGCAAAGAATGACATCAGAGAATAAGTACATGGAGACAACAGTGATGTTGGCTGCGGCCTTTGACGTGCTGGGAATAAATCAGGAATCTGCTAATTCTCTGCCATTTGAAAAACTAGCTCTCTGTATTGAATCTACAGAAGTTCTTCAGACTGCCAGGGCATTGCTTGATTGCTTGGAGAGTCGTTTTATTCTTTCTGAGACATCAAGTTCACGCACACCAGAAAATATCGATCATCTGCTCAAGCACCTGGGATCACCAAATACGAGAATCCTACCAAGTAGTGCATCAAGAGCTAGAGTAACACCAAAAAAGACAACTGGAAATTCTGACACTGGCAAGTTACCTAGATATTCACCAAGGGTAGTGCTTTGTGCTTACATGATACTAGGTCATCCAAGCGCTGTTTTTAATGTACAAGCTGAGCGAGAGAAACTACTTGTAGAGTCAGCAACAAACTTTGTGAAGGAATTTGAACTGCTGATGAAGACAATACTTGATGGGTCGGATGGTGCATGCATATTGCAGCAGTCTACATTAGGTGCAGTCTCTCCTGGATCTTCTAATAACCAGGAGTGTTCTTCAATTGCTGCTGATCGAACGAAATTCAGATCTCAGCTGGCTTCTTTTGATAAAGCTTGGTGTGCTTATCTTTACCACTTTGTGGCGTGGAAAGCAAAAGATGCTAAGTCGCTAGAGGAAGATCTCGTGACAGCTGCATGCAAGCTTGAGCTCTCAATGATGCAAACATGCAAATTAACTACCGAAGGCCGGTCAGATAGCCTTAATTATCCTAATATTAATTCGAAGGCCATCCAGAAGCAGGTATGATTCATAATTTTATACCGGTGCTTCTTTTTATGTTCTGCCATATCCCTTGTGGAGTTTTGGGTGCATATGATTTGTCTATTCAGCAGCATGATGGTGCATATGATTTGGCTTTGAACAAGTCTTATTTTGGATGCGTATGATTTGTCTATTACAGGAGGCATTTCAGCTGTAGAATTTTACTGTATCATCTGAGGAATAAAGCTTTGGGCGTTCTAAAAAAAACGTTCTAGAATGTTCACACTTACTTTATTTTCTCCGATGCTCTTTTCTTGACATCTTCATAAGTATAACATCTGCTGAAACAAGTTTCTGTTTGCCATCCAGGTTATGGTAGACCAGAAACTTTTAAGGGAGAAGGTTTGGCACCTAGGTGGTGAAGCTGGTATTGAGAGGATGGAACTTGCTTTATCAGAAACAAGGTCAAAGTTCATTGGAGCTAAGGAAAATGGGAGCCCCTTGGCAACATCAGTTACAAATGTCGCATCTCATTCTGGACAGTCTCTTCTTTCTGATGCTAAAGATAATTTGGACATGGATGCTGAACAGCTAGGCAAAGTTGTTCAATCTTTGTCCAAGGCTTCTTCTTCAACGTCTCAAAGTAACACTAGAGACAACGGTGGTCAAATGAGCAGCACAGGGTCAGGAAAGCTGCCAATAGAGAATGAGCTTGTCGGATATTTGTTCAAAGCTTCCTCTTCACCATCTGAAAGTAACTCAGGAGACAAGGTCATCAGCAGCCAAATGAGCAGAACGGTGCCAGAAAAGCTGCCAACAGAGAATGAACAGATGGTCAATGAGATTCTGCATGGTTCTTTTTCTGATAGCTCTGATGATGTTGGTAAAGTTGAGGGGGATTTCAAGGTTAGGCCCTATCGTATATTAGAATATTACTGTCGAGCTTCACATCTGGGGTAATCTAAAAACCAAAATGTGTATCATGGTAAAGAATCTGTGTCAGCTTTGAGTGTCTAGGGTAACTCAAATGCCATGATCTAGGGTGAACCTTTTTCAGTGTAAGATGCACCTCCGGTTAAGTAGTACATAATTTTCTCAGCTGCCCACTTTTTTACTCTCAGGCACAAGTCAGGGAAACAATGGAGAAAGCTTTCTGGGATGTGGTTGTGGATTCAATGAAAGGAGACACACCGGACTACAGTTATCTGGTCAACCTAGTAAAGGAAGTCAGGGATGCATTGCACCAGATGGCTAGTAAAGGATGGAAAGAAGAAATAACAAACAATATTAACCTTGAAATTTTGTGCCAGGTAAGAAGAGTCTGAGTGAGTGATATCATGAATCTATTAAATACATCTGATACCAACGAATCATTTTCTTTTGGAAAGGTACTTGAGTCGAGCTCGAGCACCCAGGGCACACAATATTTGGGGCAGATTCTGCAGTACTCTCTGGGTATGCTGCGCAAATTATCTTCTCCGTCCAAGGAAGACGAAATGAAGATCAGTCATGACAAATTATTGAACGAATTGATCGAACACTCTGATTCTCATGATAGAGATCCAAATGCATTCGTAATAGCTGTCATCAAGGGCTTACGGTTCACTATGGAAGAGTTAAAGGTTTGTTAATCCTTAATACTACCTCGAGGTTTTCAATAATTTGCACTGGCTATACAGTGAAACTATAACATCATTCAGAAACTAAATACTTTTTTATTAAACAGGCTCTTCAGTCTGAAGTCAGTAGAGCACGAATCCAACTACTGAAACCAATTATAAAGGGCTCAGGTGGGGTCGAGTACCTGCAGAAAGCTTTTGCCGATCGCTATGGATCCCGTTCCAATGCATTAGTTTCTCTCGCTTCAACTATTCAGTGGATTTCTACCTCAAAGGATATGGTAGAAGAAGAATGGAATGAATATGTCAGCTCCTTACAGATCCTGCCTGCATCAGACCATGTTAGTTTCATATTCTTAAATTTTACTCCTAGTAAACACTATGCACAGCCACTGTTTTAAGCAGTAATAATAGACAACTAGTTGTGGTTTTTACCCGCTGTTATTGATTAAGCTACAGATCCCTATGGGCTGTTTTAAGCAACACTATCGTAAGCATTTATGATTCTCATCTGTTGCTGTTGATTGAATTAAGCTACACCTGTCTGTCATAACAGGTTCAGCCATTGGTTACGACCCTCCGAGCTGGTCGTGGAGCTCCAGATCAGCAACAATCTACAGTGCATGTTGCAGGTATTTGCTCATTAATTTTATGCCTGCCATTTGCCTGAGTTTGTTAATCACGTTTCATAATGTGAAACAGGAAGTACAGAGCTACTGCCAGAGTGCTCGGGAGAAATGCTCGACAGGCTAGTAAGGATTGGGCTATTACAGCTTATCAGCAGGATGGAGGGCATGGAAAGAAAATCAGTACCCGAGACATTTAAGCTCAATTGGCTGAGGTTGCGTGGTGTCCAGAGTCAGTTCCAACAAGTGATCGTTATCGCAACAAGGTGAAATTTTATGCTGTCTTCATTATTCTGTAATAATATCAGAGCACTAGAACATATCAACGACTAAACCTAGTTACGTTTTTCTTGCAGCACGCTTGTCCAGCGTCAAGTATTGATGAGCGAGGACTCAAAGACGACTCCCTCAGAACTGCAAAATGCAACCTTGGAACTGTTCAGCACACTCACAGAGCTACTAGACAGTTTTTCTGATGTTGGCACGGATAAGATCATCGAGGTGATGGTCCGTTCATCGACCTCGGCAGGCCCTTGTTCGGATGAAATGGTTGAGAACAGGAGGCAGATATTGAGCAGGGTCTTCCTCAAAAGCCTCCAGACCGATGACGCTGTCTTCAGGAAGGTGTCTCGATCTGTTTACTGCGCGTTCCGTGCAATCACCCTGGGTGGCAACGGGACGAAGGGCAGGAAACTCGCCGAGGCGGCCCTGGGGCGCATCGGGGCTACAAAGCTCACCGACCGCGTAGTGAAGGCAGCGGAAGTGCTGATCAGAGTAGCAACAATATCAGAGCAGGTTCATGGCCCGTGGTACAGTCATCTCCTGTAAATGCAAATGACTTGCTGGTTTTGTGAATCCGTGGTGCTGTGTAAACAGGGTGGGAGATCATTGCCGCTGGGTCACACATCGCAATGCATCCCCGGTGGAAAATTCTGCAATAGTATTTTTCTACGATCACCGGAACAGTCCTTCTGTTTTGTCTTTCCACGTGCTGGCTTTTCTGTACAGTTATTCTATATATCTAAGAGAGTCATCTTACTAATTTATTTATCTCAACATTCAAGCATGCTAGGTCAGGAAAATCCACCACAACATTCAACCATGCATCAAAATGGTTTTCGTTCAATAATTCTACTTATATTCAATAAATATATGCAACTACACATAATCAATATATATAATCAAATATAATAAGTCATGTGTATTTTTACTTTTGATTCTCATGTTATCAACCCGAATTTTCGTAAATCAATTCTTGCAGCAACACGCCCGGTGTCCTCTAGCTATGACTAAAGGAGAGCAACATGCGTGATGTCCTGTAGTTTTTTTTTTGAGGGGAAGCTATGTCTTCTAGTTTTTTTTTTTGACAAATAACATCTCATATTCAATCACCAAAACTGTGGCATCATTTACAAGCAAAGGAATGACCGCACTAGGGGCGTTATCCATCCAACAACCAGATGGAACAAATTTAGCTAGCCTCGCCAAAAATTCATGAGCTACCTGGTTAGCTTCCTTATTACACTGATCATAAACGACATGATTGAAATCTAATGACATAAAATAGCAGTCATCAAAAATTGCGCTAGCAACCGAAGCAGAGTTGCTGTCCTTGAGAGCTTCAATTACCTCAATGTTGTCGGAGTTGAGGTAACTGTTCCGGCTACTCAGTCGGGCGTGCCGTGTGATGCGGATTCGTGCGGAGGTTGGCAGAAGGTGCTGCCGAGGCGCAACATGCAAAGCCAGGTGTCACTAGCCCCTGCATTGGCTCCTAGTCATGTTCCCGCATGGATGCATGGCACATGTTGCAGATGCCTTTTTCCTGGACACCATGCAGTGGAGTGTCGAGATCCTTTTAGGTGT
>CBMN010759901.1:124-12368 GCA_000582825.1 Hordeum pubiflorum
AGCATTCACACTTCATAAATTATTGACCAGCACCACCGAAACAAAAGATCACCCGCCAAGAGGCGACGAGACGACCAACAACCCACCTCCTTTATTGTGAGTTTCCTCCCCTGGATAGAGTGTCGGCCCGTCAGATGGCCGCCACATGGTATCATCCACCCCAAAGCCGATGTCCCTGACTATAGAAGCCTGACGGTAAGGCGTCCCCATCACCCAACCCTAGTTGCCTCCTCCCCTTCTTGTCGCCTCCTCCCCTAACCAGCTCCCCACTCTACTCCACAATGTCGTCACGTCGAGACGCAACCTATTAACCAAACGTCCTCTTGGACAAGAACCTACCGTCCAAGACCTAGCACATCGGTGATGCCAACTCTCCATTTGATGCAGGAGCCATGGCAACCATGACATCCTCCTCCTCCCCCGTGGCAGCCTGTGTGGCGCTGCAGGCTCCCATGTAGGCCTCCACGAGGGATGTTGCGCTTCCCGTGTTGCCCACGACTCCCTTCACGACATGCGGCATGGATCTCGGGCCTTAGGCACCATCATTCCCGTCAACTACGCCGCCCCATTAACGACGACGTTGCCCCCATTGCCCTCGTCCCATTCACCCCAGACCCATTGAGGACCATCCCGAGCCCATGCCCGAGGACACATTCAAGATCATGTTGCAACTCTTTACCCTCGAAGCGAAGGCACGTCGCCGCGAAGAGGAGCACATCCACCAGCGCTTCGACCCCGGAACCAACAACGAGGAGGAGCGGCAACAGCTCGTGGTCGTCGCTCCGAGAAAGAGGACAATACTAATGACTTCGCCTACCTCAACGAGCTGTCGGATTTGGATGAGGAGGACTAGGACGACTAGATGGTGGCAGCGTTGGATTAGTGGTAGTATAGCAACACATATTTTGAAAATATCTCTTAACAACCTTTCAACTCGCAATAAATATGTAAATGTGACAAAATTTAGCCACTAATATAATTTCTAATTAAATCATCATGTTTGATGATGTTTATGCACTGTTTTGTTGATTAAATGGTGTATAAACTACAACTAAAATTTTGAACCAACTGAAGAAAAAAGATATGGAAGCCGTCGATTTTGTGTTTGCACATAGGCCCCGCAACCTTCAAATCATTATGGAATACGCTCCATATGGCGGATGGCAATACAAATTTTGGCGACTGCTAGAAATGATCTAACTCGACTTCTTTCACATCAATGACTTCAAGTAGGGATAAACGTCCTCACACCATCGTCGTCGTATTCGCCTGGAGACGACATATACCCGGATTTTTATCCTGGTTGCCAAAACCAACTAATAAAGACCAATATGCCATCAATTAGATAAAGCCTTCAACAAGATAACAGATGCAAGTACATTGCTGCTGAGCCCGATCAACAAAGCACGGGACAAGAGTCTTCACGTGGACATGAAGTAGTGTTCGAGTCAATATCTTTAGGATGGAATGTTCAATAGTTGAATGCGCCAACACTTCACGCCAGGCAAAAAGGCACTAGCAGATCGGTGAGACGTCTTCCCACCGAAGTCCATCGCCAAACCCGACAGGGAGCCACCCATGTCTCGGTGGGTATCGGCCCGTTGCCTCTCCACATCGGCGCTAGAGAGACTGCAACATCCACCATGCCGTTGAAGCTGCTGCCTCGGTGGTAGATGCCATCATCAACACTAAAGATTACGCAACCGCCACAAACCTCCTCTCGTGATGGCCGCTACCCTCACATGAGACGAAAATTTCCTTTGCACGTCACACATGACCACTGTTATCATGCTTGCAGATTCGCTAACACGCTTGTAGATGTGCCACCGCGTCCCTTAATCGTCTTGTCCCGGCCTTCGAGTGTTGCAAGCCCCATCACAATGTCCGGCGAAGGCCGCCACCATCACTGGTCCTCACAGGGATCCGGCCAACGCCGCCGACGGTGCTGAAACGTATAGAGGCGGTTGCCCCCTCCAGGCCCAAAATACGTGCCAATTGATTTCCATGGCAGGAGCCCAAAGGCACAACGTTAGTTTAGAGAAATTTAATTCCAAACATCTCTCTTTGCCAAAAATACACCAAACCAAGCATACAGAACAATCACACAAAAGGTTTCCATTTCCTGATAAAAGAGATCTGGCAAAGATCAAAATCTTTTGACATCAATGCCCACCGCATCAGGCTGACCGGTAGGTCCATCCGGCAGAGCTTTGTGACGCACGCCTCCCATCCTTTCCCCTCCTGGAAGCTGTTCCTGCGGGGCCCGCACTCCCCTGCCCCGCTGCACCATTCCCGATCCTCTACTTCATAAATGAGGCCCCAGCCTTTCCCCCCTCTCTCTCTTCACGCTTCACACGGAGCAAACAAGAAACTGAAGGGGCGCAATGGCAACGCCAACGGGCAGCCACAGGCCAGAGCCATCGGCGTTGCGTCACACGGGGTACATGCGGATGATTCGGCGCCAGGCAGGGCCTCGCGCCGCTGCCGCACTGGCTCATTACGCAGCACATCGCTGCTGCCAGGTCGCGACGAGCGCGCAGCCCAGAGAGAGAGAGAGAGAGAAACAGCCAGCGGCGGCTCTCGCAGAGGAGAGAGGGGGGAGAGGATTGACTCGCCAATGTAACGCCCCCTCTCTATCTCTTGTCCTGTTGCTCGCTTTTTCGGAGGGGCGGAGCGGAGAGTGGGGGGTCTCCGCGCGGCTTTGCTCTGCCTTGCTAACCAAGGCCTCCGTCTTCTTTTTACCCTCTGTTCTTGCTCTCGGCGCTGGAAGGGGGGTTGCTTTTCTGGTGCGCCTGCAAAGAAGGTGCGATCCCTGGCATCGGTTCTTGCTCCGTCGATTGCCTCCTCCTCGTCTTCCTGGATTGGGGTTTTGGGGTTTTGGGGTTTGGGTTCTTTTTCGACTGAAATTCTCTTGCGACTGACTCTTGTTCGTGTGGCTGTGGCGTGTTGCCAGGACGGACGAAGCGGACGGCTCTGGTTCCGAGGCGAGGTTTGACTGGCCAGTTGGTTTAGGCCAAGGTGAGTGTTTGTCCATGGAGCTCGATCTCGTAGCTTCCGCCTGTTCCTCTACTTTTGTCCCCGAGATGTTTTCTGTGGCTTTCAAGTTCGCTTGGCCTGATGATGAATTAATCATTGTGCGCGTGCGGCCTCCAACCGTGTGGCTAGTCTCCAGTCCTGTGGCCTAGTCTGAATCCATGGGTTGTAGAGCAATGATGATAATTGCCGTGCCAAAATAGGCGACTTTTTATGGGGTACAGAACCTCACAAAGCGCCCTTGTGGATTTATGTTCTTCAAAACGTGTTCCCTTTTTTCCATGGATTAGAGTTTCCTGTTACATGGTGAATTACTGAATGCTGAATTGAGTTACTTGGTGGGCACAATCATTGCTTACATGTGAAATAGGGGAGTTTTAATGTCATTTGTTTTCTAGTACCTCACAAAGTGCTGTTGTGGATTTGTGATCTTAAAGAAAAGGGTGTTCTTTCTTTCTATCGATTAGAGTTTCCTGTTACATGGTGCCTGCGTATTATTTTCATTTCGTTACTTGGTGGGCACAATCATTGCTTACCCATGCCTTGAAACTCTGATTTTCTAACCTCCCCTGTTTTTTCTTAATTACTGAATGCAGTAAAATTCTACAACTTCAATCAACATGCCTTGTACGAATGCAAACGATTAGTTCCTTTGTAACCATGATGGATTCCATGTCAATCATAACTTGTCTTCGTTCTTTTGATTGTAAATCAAATTTCCTTCTCAAGAAGTGAAACATGGGTACAACGGCCTCGAAGCAAGACCGCAACACCGCACTGCAGCTCTGCAAGGGTCGTCTGAAACACATTGAACAAGCAATCGATGCAAGGTATGCCCTTTCGGCTGCTCATCTGTCGTACGAGCAATCTCTGCGCAATGTTGGCGTTGCTTTGAGGCAGTTTGTGGAGTCACACCATGAGGGTGATCCGGAGAAGTCCCCTCGCTCTTCGTCTGCTTTACCATCCCCATTGCCACCTGCAGACAACTCTAAATTTTCACCACCGAAAGTGCCCCGCCATTCTGATATTAGTCGCTTGAGGTCAGAAGTAAGCCCATCATTGACAGTGACAGTTAACCCAAGTGATGGTGATGCTAGCTTCATCAAAACACGGCAGCCCATTCCGACTTCGGTTTCACCACCGTTGTCTTCGGAAATTTGCCCCCCATGGGATTTCTTTGAACCAAATGATGTGAGTGAAAATGTTGCAACCCATGTCTCAGAGAACTGCGAGGCAACTTTGGATGATTTTGGCCATGCCGATGAAAGGGACCAAGCTTCCTCTATCAGAAATACTAGTCAAATAGCTGAGGTGCAAGAAGAGTTGGGAACACATGGATGTAGAAACCTCGATGACAATTTTGACCATCTTAAGTTGAATTGCAATGACTGTAATGAAATTGAGATTGCTGATACAGACTTACCAAATGACTCAAACTTACACAAAGGACCTGATGAAGTGCAGACACAGATTGTGGAGGGGCAGAATCCTACACATATTAATGACAATAGAAAAATTGAAGCCCACTCTGTAGACAAGGTTAATGTACCCAAAATATCTACTGAAAGGGAAGAAGACAAGGGCAGTTCCATCACCAGCGCATCAAAAGATTTTCTGTCTGATGTGAAAGAACTCGAGCGTCAATTTGCTCGGGGAGCTGAGTCTTGCCATGGGGTCTCAAGGATGCTTGAAACAAGGAAGATTCGACTTAGCTTTTCTACCAAGATAACAGGTGAGGAATACATTTTTCACAGTTAGACGGTTCTCCTGAACTTCTATTGTTATACTTGCTTAATATCGGTGCTAATTATTGCAGGGAAACCGTCGTGTGCACTTTCTCTGCCAGCATCCTTGATCTGTTGCAATGCTGGAAATGTAGCTTCCCATGGTATATTTACTATTCATATCAAATACATTAATATGTGAAGTTTGTACTCTGAACAATAACAGCCTCATTTGGATAGATATTTTACTCTAACTGTTTTACTACAGAATCAGAGCGGCATGTGACAAAAGTGATCGCTTGGAACCGCTCACTTTCATCACGGTCTTCATCATCTAAGAACCCACTATTTTCAGCTCAAAAGGATGATGACCCTCCAGAAAGCATTAGCGATTTTGTTGAAGAGTTTTGTATGATTTCAGGAAGTCATGCATCCTCTTTAGATAGACTCTATGCTTGGGAAATAAAGATTTATGATGAGTTAAAGGTGAGCCAACATGTGTTGTTCAACAGATGCTTATAGGATTAACTACACTGAAAATGGAACTTTTGGGTTATCAGTATAGAATCATGAGATTGTGCTTGTCCTGTGTTTTCCAGTAGACCTGTAGCATATAGGGCTGACCAAACTGTTTTTGTTTTATGCCATCTATGCAGTAGTGCATTAACCTTTTTGTAGGTGTAACCACTACTTTCAGTAATTTCTGAAGCTATCATGTATTAAGCAGAGTTGTAATGACGGTACAAATGAATATTTAGAAATTATGCAGACACGTTTTTGATATATATGGCATCCAACATAATTACACCATTGCTGTATTACAGACAAAAAAAACGATATTTTCCTAGTGAGCTCTCAGCATTTTCTGGACTTAGATAGTCTTAATTGTAAGTATGTTCCTGCAACTCACGTGCTCGAAAGAAGGAGTTCTTCCCATTTACTTGGTGATCCTCTTTGCACGATGAGCTATCGTTATGATCCTATGATCAGGCCGAGAGATGGTACACCTACGGGCAATTTTGTACGGGATTAAAGTTACGGGGTGAGGTGTCAAGATATAGTTAGAAATCAGGGGGGCGGGAGGGTCCACAGTGAAAATCAGGGGGGTAGAGATTAGCGTCGAGATGGGTCCGTATGTTGTTTCCCGTAGGTGTTTTACCTAAGTCTAGGATTTTTGGATCATGCCTAGGGGATAATTGCGTCTCAAAAATAAAAGCTTTACTTCTGTTGTCCTTATTTTCCAGCAATCTTTTTTGACATATTTTCCAGTAAGTTAGCTTACAGGAATTATGAAGTTGTAAGTGGTGATTATATTACCTCAACTATAGACAGTAAAGTTTGAATTATCACACATTAATGCGTTTCTTTATAATGATGAGATCTATTTGAAACAAAAAAGATTATGGTCTTACAAATATATTTTCAAACCATCCGGCAGATTTAGATCAGTCATGTCCATTTCACGTCCAACACAATAGGAACTTCCAAGGATTTTCCAAATAAATAGTTGCCTGTTGGAGTTGAAGTCGAAGTTAACGTCCAAGGCTGCACAAGTGTCATCAAATTTATGTTAATGTTTGATTTAATATTGAATAAACAAAAATTGCATGATGCTGATACCTACTATACCTCTCGCTGATGTGCCATTTGACAATTAAAGTTGCACTCTGAGTATCAGCAATACTACATAACATGAAATCTAACATATACACTTGGCAGTTTACGTCTATCCCCCCTAACTAGAATGCTTAACATCTTGGTGCTATTTAACAAGTGTACAGAAAATAGGTTCAAAACAAAATTATGTACAGGTTGCAAGAATCATGATTCAATTATTAAAAAAAAAAATGTTAAACAGAGCCTCCCCTAGCATGCCCATGGTGTTGGTAGAAAAATCAGCTCAGAATTATCATTGTCACCATGAATGTCATATGTCTGAGTCGCTGTTTGTTTGTATGCAGCAAGTCCCCCAAAAAATTTATAGATGAACCCATACCCTTCTCAGCAAATTGGCTCGGAATAGAACAAAATTGGTAACTGCACTACATATGCTTTTAATATAAGAACTACAGCTATATTCTACCTACCTACTAGTGGATTAGGCCATTTATTCCTACATTAGGTAGTTTATTTTCACTTTGCAGGTTATGAATTTTTGCATTAAGTTTCTGAAAACATAGGCCATATTTTGGTAACCAATAGGTTATTTTATTGACACCTTTTTGTGGCTGTATCCATGATTTAATTTGTTTCTTTTTTTATGTAGAACTGTTTCTGTTTTAGGACTTATCTATAGTTTGTCGGTTTCTGCATTTTCCTCGTGTTTGTCATTGCATTCTTTTGCAATAACCTTTCACTTTGTTGATGCCCGCTACACGCCAAATAAAAGAATACTCTCATCATATGGGCGGTGAATAAGCCAATGTTATTAGCATGCACAATACTAGGCTTACGTCTGCTCACTACTCATACTAGATCTAAGCTATTCAGGTTGACTTACTGGGCGATACCAAAAGCTACATGAGCTAATTATGATTTAGGTTGGAGTAAAATAAACTAGAATTTACATAAAAATAAGATACATCCAGCCATCCACCCACCTTGGATTTTCTTAAAGATCTGTGCAATAAAGCGCCTTCTAGGATTCAGATCTCATATTGCTTGAAGGTTGGCTTACAATAAAAAAATTGGGGTGGGCTGATGCGGATGGGACTGATCCAGGGAACAAGGCTTTGGATTGTTGGAGGGAGGTATTGTGGCATGACAATGCTATCAACTTGTGGGACGGGAGATTTGGCAAGCGAGTAGAGGACTTTAAAGGCGTTGGGTGAGAGAACTGAAGTTTTTTTTTACAATAGCGGATGTTTAATACATGGTTTCTATGTTTGGTCTTAAAACAAATATCTAATAAATCTTGGAGCTATTCAACATGTGTACAGAAAAATAGGTTCAATACAAGACAATGTACAAGGTTAAAAGAATCATAATTCAATTCTTCAAAAATATATGCAATGTGAAACAGAGCCTCACCCAGTATGCCTTAGGTGTTGGTAGAAACAATCAGCTCATAATTATCATTTTGTGTAATAGTGTACAAACCATTGTCACCATGAACGTAATATGTGCGAGTCACGGTTTGATTGTACAAAACTTCTCCCAAAAATTATAGGGGGACCCGTAACCTTCTCAGCAAATCTGCTCGCGGTAGAACGAAATTGGTAACTGCGGTATAAATGCTTTTTAACATAAGAACTACAGTTATATTTTAACCTACCTACTAGTGGATTAGGCCATTTATCCCACATTAGCTAGTGTATATTTACTTTACAGGTTATAAAGTTGTGCATTAAATTGCTTGAAACATAGACCGCATTCTTGTAACCAATAGATTATTCCATTGATACTATTTTGTGGCCGTATCCATGATTTAATTTGGTGGTTTTTTTATAGAGTTCTTTCTGTTTTAGGACATATCTATAGTTTGTCGGTTGCTGCATCTTCCTCATGTTTGTCGTTGTGTTCTTTTCCAATAACCTTTCACTTTGTTGATGCCTGCTACACGCCAAAAAAATAATACTCTTGTGCATGTGGTCGGTGAATAAGCTAATGGTATTAGCATGTGCAATATTAGGCTTACGTCTGCTCGCTACTCACACTAGATCTTAGCTATTTGGGGTTGACTTACCTGGTGATACCAAAAGCTATAGGAGTTAATTATGATTTAGGAAGGACTAAAAATAAACTAGAATTTACAAAAGGATACATCTGGCCATCCACCAGCCTTGGATTTCTTTCAAGATATGTGCGATGTCGCGCCATCTAGGATTCAGATCTCATATTGCTTGAAGGTAGGTGGTTCACCATGAAAAAATTGGATAGGAGCTGAGTAGGAACAAGGTTTTGGGTTGTTAGAGGGAGGTATTGTGGCATGAAAATGCTATCAGCTTGTGGGCGGGGAGGTTTGGCAATCAAGGAGAGGACTTTGAGTGACATGGAAGGCGGTGGGTGAGAGAACTGACTGGTTAGTTTTTTTATTTTAAAACGCGGATGTTTAAAATATGGTTTCTATGTTTGGATCTTAAACCAAATATCTAATACATCCCTTATATATCTAATAAATGCACAAATTTCCTTGGGATAACCTCTCATATGCGTCCTGGTATTTTTAGGTTACGGAATATCTTATTACTGTCAGAAGTTTCAGTAAATTCTGTTATTTGCATTATTTCTATATAAGTGTGCATGCTGTTTTCTGTCTTATTTGCTACACTCTGACCTAACTGCTTCAACTGGTGTTGCAAACTTGTGATTTGTAGAATATTGAATCAATCGAGCAGATATACGACAAAAAATGTGCTCAGCTAAGCCATCAGTGTGCAAGGGATGCGGATGCCAGGCAAGTTGACAAAACTCGGTTTACTATCAAAGGGTTGTATTCACGGCTCACGGTAGGAACTGAAGTGCTATACTCAATTTCCAAAACAATTGAGAAGTTACGAGATGAAGAGTTGCAGCCCCAACTTCTTGAATTACTACAAGGGTAAGCCTTTATTTGCTTCATAACGCTGTGTACAACACATATGAGGACTTCATGACTATTGTGAAAACTGCATCTACACTTGTTATGGTTAAATAATGTATTCCTTTTGAGGTAGTATGCAAAGATTGAAGATATTTGCTAAAATGTTATATGTAGACTCTGACATTAAATGTGGTTATCAAACTTATTATTGCGCATGACACTGACAGGCAGACACGCATGTGGAGAGTGCTGCAGGAAGTTCATCAAATGCAGCAGACAGTTACCTCTCCAACAGATGCAAAGCTCTCAGCAATGTCTCCTCCAAGCGAGTCGCGTGGACATACCTTGATGAACCTCATCACTGAACTGGGAGTCTTGTACTCCAGTTTGGCAGGCTGGGTTGGTGCTTACAAAAACTATGTGGGTGGTCTGCACTCCTGGCTGCAGAAATGTGTGGTGCAACCACGAGACCGGTCAGGGGGAAGAGACCTGACCCTCTCTCCTCGCCAACACCTTGCTCCACCCCTATTTGTTCTCTTGGGAGATTTGTCCGCAGGGATGTCATCGCTCCCGTCTGAAGAATCATGTGATTCCATCAAGCACCTTGCAGCAGATCTCAAGAAAATGTACAAGCACCACCAGGCAGCCAAGAAGAGATCTTCAGACACTGGGGCAGAGCGTGACAAATCATCAGAGACTGAGTCGGAGATGGCAACCCTGCAGGGTGGTCTGACCACAATGTTTGATCGACTCTCGAAGCTCTCAGGCGCCATGGCCAGCCTGGCTGAAAATGTGAAACGAGAGGCGGAGATCGCCCGGGAGGCGTACGCCATCGGTCGTCGCACAGAGTAAGTTATAAGATCATATACCAGGTCAATTTTTTCAAGTTCAGGTGTTGGTTTATAGGACAGACAGAGATAGAAACAAGTTTTCTTCAGAGAAAAAGATTGATGGTGATGTTTAGTTTTGGTATACCGTGAACTGTATGTACATTCCTTTGCCTGGGCATAGTATCTTGGGTGTTGATGGTTGGATCAGTCCTAGCTGTTGTAACCAGACGGTTCTGGGGTAAAGTTTGTTTGTCGAAAGCACCGATGATGATGGCTGTGGCATTTTGGCATTGCGTTTGCTGGGGCAGATTGTGCTTCTGTGTCTGTTTGTTTATGTCTGCTGCTGAGCTTGGGTGATCTGCAGCGGCCTGTGCTATTCCCGGCACTTGGGAGTGACAGATCCTGACTCCTTGGCCTAATGGGATCAGGTGTTTTTGAGTTCTCAATCTCACTTGTTTTTCGTTGGCAGATGACCCCGTGCAACAGGGCTTTCTTCGGCTACGAATTGCCAGTTTCTGTGTATGTGCTCAGAGTTGTGAGTTCTGACCGGTCTCGTGGATTTTGCTCGATTCTGGAAGCTAGAGCTTGTACGTCGCCTTGCCCACATGCGTGATGATCTTGTAAGGCCCGTACTACCTGAATGCCAACTTTTGATAGGGCCGATGCACGAGGGCCGTAGGCGAAGGAAGATGAGGTCCCCTACTTGGAACTCCCATCGGTGCCTCCTTTATTTGCTTATTTCTTCATCCGATCTTGCACTTGTTTGAGTTGTTGTTGAAGCAGTTTTCACATGACTTCACGCTCTCGGAGCCATGCCTCCAGGCCTGACACTGTGCATTCATCCACCTGCGTGACACCAAACTTGCTAGGAAGAGTGCCATAGATTACCTTATATGGAGTTCGTCTTAGTTTGGAGTGAAAATGTCATGATGTACAAGTATTCAGCTGGGAAGAGCCACTTGAACCAGTTCTTTGGACAGGAGTGTACCGAACATCGTAAATAGGTCTCTAGGCATTGGTTGGCCCTATCGGTATGACCATCTGTGTGCGGATGGTGTCATACAAAGTTGGGTCTGAGATAAATTGAACAATTCTTGCCACAACACACTGGTAAACACCCGATCCCTGTCCGAGATTATTGCCACTCGGCGACCATGTAGGCGAAAATGTGCTTCATATACGTCATTGGCACTATCAGAGCAATATATGGATGTTTCATAGGAGAACTTACCACATCGTAGCCTCTAGGCTTCAGCAACCCTTCAATGAAATCCAGGGATACCACTGCCCATGGTCGTTTGGGTATAGGAAGTGGTTGCAGTAATCTAGCAGGCGAGACTCGCTCGGGTTTAGCTCGTTGACATATCACACATTCTCTGACAAAGAGGTGCACCATATGCTTCATATTCTTTCAGAAAAATAGTCGGCTCACCTGATGATAAGTCACATGAAAACCTGAGTGGCATCTAGTGGCACTATCCTGAGGAGCTCGGATCAATGACTGTTGCGTGTTAAAATCACATATTTTTAATATGTACTGCAAAGCAACAACCTCAGAGCTAATTTTATCCAAACAAAAGATAAGTATGAACTGTACAGAAAGCAAAAAACTACCCTGACAAAGAGAAGAGAGAGATAGTTACAAAAATGTAATACATACTAAGGTATAGAAGAAATCTAGTCCAAGAGGGCATCCTTATATTTACTCTTAATCCTATGAGCAAGGAGAGAGATATCATGTATGAAGTTATGCCTCCAAGATCTAAATAGGGGCCTCTCATTCCTGAACACTTTTGCATTTCTGGTCGTCCAAATCTTCCATGCAGCAGTGAAAACCACTTCAGTAAAGAAGGGATTATCAAAGGCATGTTTGGCAGCCACATCCATTTGATAGTTTTTCATGTTGGGTTGAGCCACCCAATCAATCTTAAGACAGTCCAAACCCTTTGGCTGAAGCTAGATGCGAAACAAGTGTACAACATCTTCATTGATCAATAGTGGACATAGGACGCAAGAATCATCCTCAACATGCCAATGGCGCCTCTGCATCATGTCTCTAGTATTCAGTCGATCCATCAACAATAACCATACGTCCATTTTGCATCATGATTTCTTATTCATATTTACGTTATTCT
>CBMN010759906.1:50-11624 GCA_000582825.1 Hordeum pubiflorum
GACCATCTTCATCCTACACCCCCATGGATTGATAAACCTTAGGTCTCCTTACAAAACTCTGTCCTACGAAACATGGAAAATTGAGGGAAATTTGATGCTGTCCTACAATACTCTGCACTTGGAGGCCCAACAACGTCTACAAGAATAAAGTTGAGTAGTAGACATCAAGCGGCGGCTACCAAAGGAGGTGCCAGCCTCATGACTATGCTTCCCCTTGCTGATCCAATGTCAGTCCGTGGCGCCAACGAGGGGGTGGATGCGACGGCGGCGACTAGGGTTTGCTAGCTTGTGTCGGGGGTGGAGGAGGCAGGGTGTCTTAGAAGTGGAACCTGTGGACTGGCCGCTCCACGGCTTCCACTTTAAGATGGGCGATGACCCAACACTTGGGTGGATGATAGCCGGAGCCCGCCGCGTGTGCGCATTTAATTTGGGTAGTGGAGGTAGTTGGGAGGCCGCCACACGTCCCCCAGGCGGACGAGGAGCAAGCGCATGCCCTTCCGTTCGCCGTCCGTGTGGACGCAAACCAGGCGCAGGTTTATGCCAGAAATTGGATAGGACTGATGCCAAAAGACAAAATATGCGGTTGCGGTCACGCGTTGGGCCGTGCCGTCTGTCCATTTGGCCCCAACAGACAAACCTGGACAGGATGGGTCATGCGGGCGCAGGTTTGTACCGCTCTGAAGAATTGATTCATTCAAATGCCACTTAGGTCGTTGAATCCTCTTTTATTCTGTTTAACTATTGTTCACATTAACAAGCCGATGAAAATACTAAGTTGCAATGTAGCTATCTATGTACGCGCGCTGCTCTCCCACCGTAGCCGTCGTTGGGTCAGTTTCAGATAGGCGGGCCCACACGAACCACGACATGGTGTTTGGTTGGCTGTGGCTATTGGGCCTTTCCCGAGGGAAATGTTGTCAGATTGTCTTGCCTAGTGTTGGAAAATGCAGGCAATCACAGAGGGTTATCCTGCCTGAGATTATCGTTGAGCAGCAATTGATAACATCTTGGCATATGAGGGCCTCTTTGATTTGTAGGATTTTGAAAACGCAGGAATATGAAAAGTATAGGGTTGGAGTGGCATGTCCATTTGAACCCTATAGGATTAGCATGGAGTGTTTGATGCCACGGGGAAAACAAAGGAATTGTGAAAAAAGGTTCGAGTGGATGTTAGATTTCCCATGAAATGTATTACAAAAGATTCCATAGGAAAAAATCCTATGGGATTCAATCCTATGAATCAAATGACCAATGTAGGAAAAATTCCTAAGGATCTCAATCGTCCAAAAGCCCTATATAATTCCTTTGAAGCAAAGGAGCCCTGAGTTTATATATTTTATGGAGTGGAACAGAGCAAAAAGTAACATTTTTTGTGCACTAAAGCTTGATATGATGAAAGCCTATGACCTAGTTTATTACACTCAGTATCTTTCTCTAGTGATGTTTTTTTACGAAAATGATTGGATCTATTATAAAAGTTCATCGGAAGTACAAATCATCTCAAACATGATAAAAATTACATCGAGATTTCTAGACCATCGAAGAATCACTATTATCGCCAGAACGAGCCACCGATGCGCCGCTGTCGTCGCTCTCCTACCGGAGTTGGCTCAACCTTTTCAATCACAGCCACAAAGTATTCATGCATGTGCTCCTAAGGACCGGCGCTTTGGAGCCGCATTTGTCGCCGTTGATCCCTCGCATAGTTCTGAAACACATCATACCAAATCTCGTCACATGATGAGAAACCCTAACCTCACTGTCCTAAGGAGACAACAGAAATCTATGCCGAACTCTGTCGACTAAGTCTAGATGGACGAATTCGAGGAGGATAGGAGGCCAGAAGACAAACTCGAAGAAGAAGCACCACTACACACCCGAGTGTCGTGCGTGCGAGGACTATAAAACCCTAGCCTAAACTACTCGGAGCGGAGGTACCGGGATTCCCCTCCCAGCCATCGGTCGCTCGAGCGGCATGTAAAGGGGAGCCAAATCCATGGGCTTCTCGATGAAGCCCGGTGGGGAGAGTTTTTCCTAGCTGCCTAGGGTTAGGAGACGAAACAAGAGGAAGTATAGTTTGGAAACGACGCACCTTCTCTAGTGATGTTCAATGACAAAAAAATAGAAGCTTTCAAATTTACCAAAGGTATTCACCAGGGTGATCCAATATCACCCTTTCTCTTCTTGTTGGCAGTAGAGGGCCTTTAGTGTTGCTTGAAATCCAGTGTTAATTTGTCACCCCTTGCAGGCGTTAAAGCGCTAGAGTTGGCACTGCCAGTTAACCATCTTTAATTTGCAGAACACAACTTGTTGCTCTTCAAGGTAGTAGGAGAAGGGGAGGAGGAGGTTTCTTCATTGTTGAATAGCTATTGTGAGGCTTCTGGACAATGTATCAATCGTGAAAAATCATCAGTCTTCTTCAACAAGGGTTGTCCAAATGACACTCGTCAAGTAATCAAGAATATTATTCATGTTCCGAATGATTCTTTAAGTGAACACTATCTAGGTTTGCCTTCTGATGTGGGATCGTCAATGCATGAATTGTTTACATACTTAAAGGGTAGAGTGTGGAATAAGGTGGTTGGATGGATTGAGAAGTCTTCATCGCCTGTATGCAAGGAAGTTCTTGTGAAGGCTGTGGCTCAAGTTGTCTTGGTTTTTTTGATGTCATTCTTTAAGCTGCCGAGAGGCCTATGTGAGCACTTGACCTTTCTCATTAGCTGTTTCTGGTGGGGTAGCAAGGAGGGCAAGCTCAATCCGGCTTGGGTATCTTGGGATACTATGACACAACTGAAATACATGGGTGGTCTCGACTACAGGAATTTTGAGTTTTTTAATCATGCACTACTGACACAGCAGGCATGGAGGATTTTGTAGTCGCCACATTCTCTCAGTACCCGTCTCGTCAAAGCTGTCTACTTCCCATCTTTCTCTATACTTGATTCTCTGCTCGGGTCACAACTGTCACAGATTTGGAGAGCCATAATCGAAGGTCGTGACGTTCTTTGTTAAGGTCTAATCAGAAGGACTGGGGACGACTCGCCTACACACATATGGAATCAACATTGGTTGTCTAGGGATGAATTTATGTGTCTGTTGTTATCTCATGTACATGTTCGGCTACAACTGGTTAATGAATTGATCAACTCTACCGAAGCAAGCTGGAACCGTGACCTTGTGAAGCAGGTGTTTCTCCCTTCTAATGTGAACGTTATTTCAAAATATCCCACTATGCACTAGCCTGCAGGGATGACTTTTGGTCGTGGAATTTCGAGAGAAGTGGCAAATTCTTAGTGCGCTTTGCCTACCGCATGTTGTTAGTGATGAAACAGAGGAGGAAGGAGTGGCTTGAGGAGTGCCCTCCCCCCTTGAACAATGACTTTGATAAGGCTGGCTGGCACAGGTTGTGGAAGATCTACATCCCAGCTAAGCTCCATTTGTTCCTATGGAAGCTAGCTAGAGTCTTGCTACCACTAGAAGATGTTAGAAAGCACCGTGAGACAATCACCAACTCAGTTTGTTCCATGTTTGACACCGAGGATTCATGGAAGCCTTCCCTCTTTGAGTGTTTGATGAGCCAATGTGTTTGGGAATTGGTTGATGAGGCCTTGTTGGAGCATATGATGGCTACAAACAAACCAAATCCCAAATCATGGCCATTCTATATGTTTGTGTCAATATCACATGAGCAACTCACCATTCTGGTGGTCACGTTGTGGGCGATCTTGACGAGGAGGAGGAAAGTGATCCACGACAACAATTTTCAAACTATAAGTAAATCATATATTGCATGCAGCGCTGGTGGAGAACACTTTGGCCTAAAAATTTCCACTTGTTGGGTCCGCCAAAATAAATGTGGATGGTGGAATCTCTAGGTCAGGCTTATATGGTACAACTACTGCGGTCTATAAGGATGACCAAGGATTATATTTGGGTGCTTTAGCTCTTGTCTTACCGGGGGTTACTGATCTTGCAACCCTAGAAGCTATTGCTTGTCGAGAAGGCATTGCGTTGGCTATCGACTTGAATCTCTAGAGGGTGCATATTGTGACAGATTGTCTAAATGCGGTCAATGACATCGCCACTTTACAAGGTGTCAAATACGAGGTGGTTACCAAGGATATTCATGCTTCTAGATCTTCTTTAACCTTATGTAATTTTGTCCATGAAAAAAGGGAGGTTCAAATTATAAAGCCCACAATCTAGCTAGGTTTGCATCTACTTTAGATCAGGGGAGACGCACATGGCTTGGTCTGACCCATGACACTGTTTGTATTTCGATGATTATTAATCAATAAACCTAGTGGATGGTGCAAAAAAATGAAAATAAAATGGTGAACCTAGGTGCCCACACACTTGAATTGATCTTTTAGTAAAAATAAACAAATATTTTTGGAACTTTTTGGCAACACACATGGTCTAGCATAATACACACATTTGAAGTTTCAGGATAAAATGAGTTGTACCGTATTCCAAGCAAAATAAATAACATATAAAATCTACTATTCATGGTTTTTACAGCTACAATTTTATTTTATTTTCCTCATAGTACAACATACCTCTTTTTTGAAGGAACACGATAACTCATTTTGTCATGAAATTTAAAAGTGAGTATTATGCTCGATTGTGTTTGTCGCAAAGAAATTTGCATTTTTCGTTTTTTTACTATTTTTGCTGAATCGGGTGCGTGTAGAACCATGTCCCAAAAATCCACAATGATTAAGGGTATTTGTCATTATCCTTGGTATTTGAAATCTTAGCAAACATGGTTTGGTTATCACAATGATTAAGGGTTGCTGGTATTGGATCGTCAAACCAATGGCAAGTGCAATAAAAGCTCTCTTAGCCATTCAACCTCAGCAGTGACAGTTTCTAGTGCAAGTACTTCAACTTCCATGGTTGACTTCATCAAAATGGTCTTTTTACAAGACCTCCATGAAACCGCATCGCCAACTAAATTAAATACACATTCACATGTTTCTTCGATCTCTATGTTAACGATCCAATTTTCATCACAGTACCCTTCTATCATAGGGTGATATCCACCATAGAAAATTCCAAACATTCCTCCACAAAATTCTCTCGAGTGTTAACCCAATGGTCATCGACGGAGCGAAAAGCTGCCAGTAAACTCGGGAGGGTACCGAGCGTGACCAGAAGTACCAGATCGGAGCCACACACATAGTTTATCCAGGTTCGGGCCTCCTATGTGGAGTAATACCCTACGTCCTGCACACGATTGTTATTCATGGTGGGATAACTCGTGTGAGGGATTACATTGGGGAGTTGGATGCTACCGATAGTCTAATCTATGAGAGAAGATGATGCCCGAGAGCCTCGTAGCCCTCCACCTTATATACATGGTGGAAGCTAGGGTTTTACAAAGAACCAATCTTATCTAGGCCACCGCCCTGATGACTTGGGGGCCAAGATGGTCCCGGAGGTGCCTGCTGACCGCCTGGGGTTCCTTTCGTCCTTTCGTCCTTGGTGGGCCTTGTGGGTCCCTTGTCAAGCCTACTACCGTGTTCCCTCATCGAAAGCAACCCCCAGTGTAGGTCACTATTAGTAGCTCCCGAGCCTATATGGATTCGAAGTCTTCGAGAACTCGGACGGGTTCACGATTGTGCAATTCGGTCGGTGGGGAGCCCGACCTCTGCTCGGTTGTGAGAAGCTTTATTATTAGTGGGATTCTTTTTGGTTGCTCTGGCGCTTCCCTGAGCTCCTCCATTCTGATATCAAGACCTCCTTGCCGCGGGCTCACATCGGGGGGCTCCTGATCCTGCGGCCTCGTGTGCCTTCAGTCTTTGACAAGCCCCGAGTACATGTTTGCCCCGAAACAAGATGCAGAGCATGTTGTCAACTTCCTGGAGATGCGTCGGCAACTTCAAGATCAAAAGACCCACATGCAATTACTCAATGATCATGTGGAGCATATGTGCATTCAGACCAAAAACCATTAAATTTATATTTGAGTATGGACTCTAAATAATATTTATGTTTCAACTATGCATTTTTTATTTGAATTATTATTGTTGAACTGTTGTGTGTTACATTCATCATTGTATGGTATTTACATGATTGAATAATCTATGTGCATGTCCTTGCACAGAATTGAATTTTATTTAAATGAAGGGTGTAGTCGCCCGATAGACAAATGAGGATTTGCCAGCTCTATCCGCGGATACGTTTGTGGACATATACATGATCACATTGGTTGGAGATCATGTTAGGGATTGCACTCTCGAGGTCCGATTATTATAAAAGTCTCATTCACCATTGCAAAAACACTTTCCTATCCCCCGCATCGCTCGCATATGGCGACACAGGGGAAACCCTTGACCGCCACCGGGAGCCCCTCGTCCACCACCTCCCCTTCCATCGTCGCCGTTGGAGGGCCGGCCGACAAAGCCACGTCGTAGAGAGGATTGTGTCTTCCTCATGCTACCCCCCATGCTTGCCCCCCAGATGAGATCTAGTGCTGAGCGGGCGACACCTCCTCCAACTACCGTGTCCTCCCTTGCCGGTCCAGCGCAGCGGCGCGTCCATGCCCATGGGTGCTCCTCCCTGTCCGCCTCTTGCCTCCCCTGTCCGCAGCTTCTTCTTCACGTTGCTATTCGTGTGGGGAACGCGAGGCCCCCGAGTGGAGGTGTCCGGGTTGGCCGAGGTTCGGTCCTGTCCCTGTGTGGTCTGCCCTCCGTCTCCGATGACGCCTCCACCAAGCCACGGCTACGACTTCTGTGGGTGTTTGATCATGGTGGTTTCTCTTGGCAGATGGTTGAAGCTTGGCGGTGGATTGTTGTTGAAACCACTTCGGCCCCATCGACTATGGACCTGGGTTCTCTAGTATCCATGACTTGACGGTTTCCCTCTCCGGTCCGGCGCGGCGGCGCGTCCATGCCCATGGGTGCTCCTCCCCTGTCTGCCTCTTGCCTCCCCTGCCCGTAGCTTCCTCTTCACGTTGTTATTCGTGTGGGGCACGCGAGACCCCCAGGTGGAGGTGTCCGGGTTGGCCGAGGTTCGGTCCTATCCCTATGTGCTCCGCCCTCCATCTCCAACGATGCCTCCTCCAAGTCAGGACCGCGACTTTTGTGGGTGTTTGATCACGGTGGTTTCTGTTGGCAGATGGTTGAAGCTAGGCAGTGTATTATTGCCGGAACCGCTTCTGTCCCATCGACCATGAACCTGGGTTCTCTAGTGTCCAAGACTTGATGGCTTCCCTTGCCTGTCCGACGCGGCGACGCGTCCATGCCCATGGGTGCTTGTCCTCTGTCTGCCTCTTGGCTCCCCCATCTACGGCTTCCTCTTCACTTTGTTATTCGTGTGGGGCGCGTGAGGCCCCCGGGTGGAGGTGCCTGGGTTGGCCGAGGTTCGGTGTTGTCCATGTGTAGTCCGTCCTCCTTCTCTGACGACGCCTCCTCCAAGCCGCGACCGCGACTTCTATGGGTGTTTGATCACGGTGGGTTTTCTTGGAACATGGTTGAAGCTTGGTCGTGGATTGTTGCGGAACCGCCTCTTTCCTATCGACCATGGACCTGGGTTCTTGAGTGTCATGACTTGACGGCTTCCCTCGCCGACACGGGTTTTGGCCCTAACGCTCCAGTTATTGCGCCCCTCCATCTTCTTCATCTTGCCGGTGTTCCGAGAGCTTCGAACTTTCCCTTCCAGTTCTTGGCTTGTTGGCGACATCGTTTCCGACCCCCCTCCACGTCGGCTATCTACCCTATTGCCTCCCTGACCCCGCCCATCCACACACAATGTAGGTTCCAAAGCTCACAGTTTTCGACGACGACAGCTGCAACCCCACCTCCCACCTTCTGAGGGGGTGGTTGACCAATAGTCGGACGTCCTCATCTTCGTATCATGATCTGGCGGCTAGAGGATTTCTCGGACTCAGACCAGGGGAAATCTATGCCCGACTTGCCAATGCAGGCAACTGCAACATTCGTGGGTGTCGTTTCCCTTTTTGGAGGCGCTGCCATGGTCTTTATATGTGCCCCTCCTCGAGCATTGGGGGAAACCCTAGGTCTGGTTCTTTCGATCGGATGCCGGTGGTGTCACAACGTCGTTCCCTTCCCATTTTGAAGGTGCTATCTTGCTCGTTCGCGACATCCCTGTGTGGGCTTTGGAGATGTTCGACGTCGCGCTGGTTCAATCTGGCTCTCTAGTTTTAGGCTTCGTGGGTTCAGTTGTGTCTTTCCACTATTTGGGCGAAACCTGTTCATGGACAACCCGACCCAGAGGCCCGAACCCGAAGCCCGAAATACGGGCCAGGTTCGGGCTCCACTATCTCGCCCGAAGCCTGGCTCGAAAGCCCGAAATTTACACATACGCATTTTTAATTCAAAATATAGGCATAATAAATTAATATAATATCTCGAATATGATTAATTTAATTAAAAATGTCACTGTTCATGTGCGCTGGGCCGGGCCGGACCAGGCTCGGGCTTGGGATATTTTTTTCGGGCTTTGCCAAGCCCGGCTCGAACCCGGCCCAGCCCAACAAATGATCATGTCTAGTTTGGGCTAAGCATTCATTGTGTCTGTGTTCCGGATTCTATGCTCATGCCTTCTTGCATTTATGTCATTTATTGTATCTTTATTGTACTCGTTCTCTTTTCTTCTAACAATGAAAATACATGCAAGCTTTCGTGTATTTGCGCAAAAAAAAAAAATCTCACCATGTGGTGTGAAGCGATAACCAAACTGTATTTGGGTGCATGCATATGTCATGGATGGGCTCATCCCGGGGTTCAGTGGTTCCAATCAATCAATCCTTTTTCGGCTCCACCTTGCTCCCAAAATCCATGGGTTAAATACTCAGAGGAGGCGAGGCAACATTCAAGATTGGTGTTTGCCCCTCGCTGGTGTGTTCTGGGGACGGTCGCGGGATGGCAGCCGGCCGCCGCATCATCAGCAATGACGTCAAATTCAATCGAGCTCTCTCTGCTGCTTCGCTCCTGCAGCTGCAAGCATATATATACTGATCACTCACTCTTGGTTTCTCACATCGGCTTCCCACTGCCATACTGACGATCGATCGCACACTGATCACTGTTGCACTTGGTACGTAAGAAATGGCGGCCGGAATCCAACAGCAGGACGCAGCCGAAGACATTGTGATTGCCGGCGCCGGACTGGCCGGCCTCGCCGTCGCTCTGGGACTCCACAGGAAGGGCGTCCGGAGCGTGGTGCTGGAGTCGTCGCCGGAGCGTCGCACCTCCGGGTTCGCCTTCTTCACATGGACCAACGCCTTCCGCGCCCTTGACGCCCTCGGGGTAGGGGACAAGATGAGGGGCCGACATCTGCAGCTGCAGGGGTATGTACGTTTTTTTCTGTACATCTACAACTGTCCGGTGATGAGATGATGATTTATGTCCGTCTGTCTTTCGTTCGTCAGGGTGCGGGTCATGTCTTCGTCCACGGGTGAAATAGCGCGAGAAATGGATCTCCGGGTGAACGGAAAACTGTGAGCAGATTTCCATACATCCATCCACCATATCGATCGATCTCAACTCTGTTCTTTGGTGAACCGGTGGAGGCAGAGTTTTCACTATGATGTTGGTGCAGGGGACCCCATGAGGTCCGGTGCGTGCAGCGTAACGTGCTGCTTCAGGCGCTGGAGGAAGAGCTGCCGCCAGGCACCATCCGCTACTCCTCCAAGATCGTCTCCATCGACGGCCAGGACGGCGACGGCGACGGTGCCAAGATCCTCCATCTCGCCGACGGCTCGACTCTCCGGGCAAAGGTGCTGATCGGCTGCGACGGGATCAACTCGGTGGTTGCGAAATGGCTTGGGCTCGTGAGGCCGTCCGAGTCGGGGCGCACGGCCACGCGGGGCCACGCCAGGTACCCCGAAGGCCACACGTTCGAGCCCAAGATCCTGCAGTTCGTCGGCGAAGGCTTCCGCGCCGGCTTGGTGCCCTGGAGCGACACCGACGTCTACTGGTTCTTCACCTGGTCTCCTGCACCTTCCTCGGATGCCAACGGCAAGGACGACGGCGTTGTCGACCGGAGCGCCGCGGCGATGAAGCAGTTCGTGCTGACCAAGATGAGGGGCGCCAAGGTGAGCCCCGAGGTGCTGGAGGCCGTCGAGAGGAGCGAGATGAACGAGGTGCTCGCGGCGCCGCTGCGGTACCGCTCCCCGCTCTCGCTCCTGTTCGCCAGCATCAGCAAGGGGAACGTGTGCGTCGCCGGCGACGCGCTCCACCCGACGACGCCGGACCTGGCGCAGGGCGCGTGCACGGCGCTCGAGGACGGCGTCGTCCTCGCCCGGTGCCTCGGCGACGCCATCGTAGGCGCCGGCTCCGGGGAGCAGAAGGAGAGGGTGGTGGAGGCCCTGCGCAGGTACGCCGGTATCCGACGGTGGAGGAGCGCGCAGGTGATCGCGGTGTCGTACACTGTGGGGTTCGTGCAGGAGAGCGATCACGCCGTGGTGAGCTTTGTGCGGGACAAGCTGTTGTCCGGGGTGCTCGCCAAGACGCTGCTCATGATGCCGGACTACGATTGCGGCAAGCTCTGAAGTGTATGTCCTGCCTTTTTTGGCGGCGTATGTGAAATGCTTTTTTCTGCTTCACGATAATACGTGTCTCATTTCTATCATAAACGTCATAGCACAAGCAATGTAGACACAGATATAACAAAACTAAAGTCAACAGAATATTAGCCTTCACGTAAAGAAACACTAGCAAAGAAGGAAAACTAACCAAATTTGAAGAATTAGAGCTTGACATCAACACTTTTCACCTGCTTCCTTTTTTTTAACACATTATAGACGTAAAACGCTCATATTTAGGCGTATACACTCACCCATCACATGGTCCATCAGCTTTTAGATGCCGTTGATGCATACCACAATTTGCATCATCTCCTGAACTACCTCCCAAGCTCTGTGCCAGCGTTGGAGCAAATGCCGTCGCAACGGCGGAGACTGAAGACACAAGTCCTTCACCACGAGGATGCCGCCACCGCCATGCAATCCTTGCTTAAACAGACTGATTTCCAAGCACGACGGAGCCCGAGGACAAAGACCCACCACGAGGATCTGTTTAAGCAAGGATGACGTGGCGACGGCGACAGCCTCATGATGGACTTGTGCCTCGGGTCGGTTGCCTCATCGGGAAAGGATCTGAAACTTCTTTATTCAGCTTCGACATGATCGTCGCCTAAGCCAAGACGAAGAATGACTAAAAACCCTATGCTTCTAGGGCATTAAACCTCATTTGTTTTGAATCACATTTTTTTTGCAAATATATATATCACGTGCCTACAGACAAGAAGGATACAACTATACGTTTGCATGCACGTAAAGAAAAACCACAAAGGGACATGCACAGTTTCAATCGGACACGGCGACGGGCCAACCGACCAAGCGGCCGGTAATCAACTGATCAAAATTTCAAAACTAAACTCAAGCCACCTTATAAAAAACTAAGATCAATCAAACAAACCTGTGGTTGAATGGTTAGAGGGACAATGATATCCTCAACCCGTCAGGGTTCAAGTCCTGAGGCTTGCATTATTCCTTAATTTATTTCAGGATTATCGACGAAACGCATTTAGTGGGAGGAGACGTTC
>CBMN010759915.1:2005-13718 GCA_000582825.1 Hordeum pubiflorum
GTGTGTGTGTGTGTGTGTGTCTTCCTTCTTGTGTGTGTCAAGTGCTACGTCATGTAGCCATTGTATTGTGTCAGGTTCCTTTTTGGTAAATTTGTTTTGAATTCGAGAACATTTTTTTGAAACTTCTGAAAAAAAAATTGAATCGGCGAACATTGTTTGAACCGATAAACATTTTCTCTGAATCCGCTGACTTTCTTAGAATCAGAAAACATTTTTGAATTGGTTAATTTTTTTGAGTTGACGAACATTTTTTGAAATTCAAGATTTTTTTAATACGTGAACATTTTTTGAAATCATGAACATTTTTCTGACTCCACAAACATTTTATGAATTCAGGAACATTTTTCCAAATTTCATATATATTTTTTGAAAGTTGTAACTTTTTTAATGTCCCGATTTATTTTAAAGAAGAAAAAATAAAAAGAGAAAAAAGAGAAAAACGAAATGAGAAAACAGGGAGGAGTCCTGGCCCAGTCATGGGCTGGCCCAGTACGGCAAGTGGGAGGGGAGGATGTGCACGCTGGCTCGTTCGGGTTACATGCGCTGTAGGAGGTCCCGGTCCCAGGCAGCGAGCGATCCAGGATGGCAGCAACTAAACCCTTCAGTGTTGGGCGGGGTCACATGGAATAATGCTTACTTCCGTGCTGTCCTCGCATGGAAATAAACATTCAGCATCCCATTTCTGTTCGTTTGCATGCTATAGTCAGTTGTTGCCCGCCTCTGTGTTCTGTCGTGCACGTAGAACTAAGTGCACCTCGTAAATCTTATTTCATGTCATTAGATTTCAATCTTGTCCTTTATGCTCATTGTAATAGAGAAGCTAATCAGGTAGCTCATGAATTGGCCAGGTTAGCTAAATTTCTCCCCTTGGTTGTTAAATAGATACCGCTCCTAGTGGGCCATGGAGTATCTGCTCCCAAGCTCAAATGGTCCCTGATGAACAGTATAATAAAAAATAGTATTTTTTAAAAACATTCTGTATTTTTTTGCGGTAAACTTTGACAAATGTTTTGTATGCTTCGAAAACTTCAGCACGAAATGACATTCATGGAAGTCGGCGAAAAAAAAAAAATTTGATGTTCCAAAAATGCTAGTTTTGAAAACATTTTGGATTGCTGATTTTGTTTTTGTTGCCACGCCTTCCACGAATGTCATTTGGTGCTGAAATTTTACAAGCATACAAAACATTTGTCATAGTTTACCACACAAAAAATCAGAATTGTTGAATTTCTTTGGTATTTTTTTTCATTTTACTGTTCATAAGGGAGCATATGAGCTCGAGATCAGAATAGGACTTTCGCCCCTAGTGCGATTATTCTTTTGCTTGTATACGATGCCACTATTTTGCTTATTGATTAAAGGAGATGTTAGTTGTCAAAAAATAGTGCACCTCGTAAGCAAAAGCTATCATGAACCCATAAAAAAAGTGCACCTCGTATGCAAGGGCTATAATAAACCCGTGATCACACAAGTTTTTTTCTCAAAGATCCCGTTGGTTCTATCAAGGGTTCTGTTCCGCCATGTATGGAACGCGCCTGGTGCGCGGTATTAACATGGGCTTTCAAATGTCAACTTCGTATTGGTTTAACAACACTGGCGGTGGTTCCGCAAGGTCGAGTGGTTGTGACCCGCCCAGGGCTGGAGCAAAAATAGTATTAATATGTAGGCATGCCCAGCCGGCCAGCCCAGCAGTAGTGTAGCCCACGACACTGCCGATACAACAGCATGCATGAGCCTCTTAAACAGACAGTCGTTCCTAAAAAAACACAGCTGCGGAGGTGCTCAGGACCAACCGTCGACTGCCGCCTCATAGTGCAGCCTCCGGCCGCCGACCGCCGGTGCACATCAGTGTCTCCCTCCGGCACAGTTGAAGTTGAGGAAGATCAAGTGGTATGGCTTATTTTTGTCTGGAGTAGTATATATAGATGGCCATGTGTCATGGCTTATTTTGGTTTGGAGTAGTGTATAGATGGTCAAATGTCATGGCTGATTTTGGTTTGGAGTCGTATATATATATGCATATGCTCATCTTGTAATCAATTAGAACAGAAGGTATTAGAGTAGAGCCAATATCTAATGGAATAGCATATATGGTTCGGAACATGAAATATTTTGTGATCTCTGGCCTGCCCAACTTTTCTTATGTAGCTCCACCACTGTTTGACACTTGTTCGTACCCTTTACCTAAAAAATAGACGGGTTAATCTCCAATCCTGTTGCACCCTACTTAGGCATTATAGTTTTATTTTCAGCTTAATTTGAGAGGTAATTAGTTAGAATTGGAATGGTTGAATTGTGATGTATCAAATAAGTCCCAACTTTGCTGATTTTATTGCATAACTATCCACATTCCACCATGGCCCATCGATTGTTTTTTTATGTATAGGGCCGTTGAAATGTATACCATCGTTTTCTGGCTAGAGGGGCTAAACACGAATGCTAAAATGGTGAGGGGCAGTTGTGGGACCGAGATGATGATAATTCTGCAAAGTTGCAGTATCGATGTGTAATCAAACTACATATTTTGAGCAACTGTAGTGTCTCCTCTCGAAAATCACATGTTAAAAACTAGCCAAATATTTATCTACATCCTCTGTTGGTCGAGAGGACACATCCTAAAGTCTTATCATAGCTGAGATGCACATCACAATTATAACAAGTTCAAGAGTAAGATAATCAAGGACAAGCCAAGAACATGTAAGCTACCACTAACCATGACCTCACGCACCTATTATTTTATGTAATTAATGATGTACTACGAAGTTGACTGCCATAAATATAAAATGCATTGTTGGCAGCTAAATGACCACTATATGGGGTGAAGTGTTGCGCATATACAATTGTGTAACTTGTCTTTCTTGGGACACAACGAACAACTATAGTACATGATCCACACACTTTTTTACAATCTGCGATGGCGATTGGCGCCCACTTGTCATTTGTTATAAGCTATCTTTGCATAATTGCATAGGGGCAAGATGTTCAGAGCTGGTAATTTTGTTTGAGAGGATTGAGAGCTGGTAATTTGATGAGATGAATGGTATGCCAGTAGGCGGCAGCTAGTGAGTAATAATATGAATCCTTTTGTGTTTGCAAAATAGTAATAATATGAACCTAACATGTGAACGTGTTGACTTATAATTAGCCAGCATGCATATACTTCCTTTGTATCCTTAGGTTGTGGTCTGTCATTTTTTACCATAACTTCCATGCTGTGATGGTGCTGATACCAACTTGTTGTGTTTTGTGTTTTGTATGCACCTAATACACAACTTGCCCTTATTTATGCAAATGGTTCTACAAAAAGTAGGCATACTTCATTAAAAGATACCAAGTCGTGATACCACAGGCAATTTCGTAGGTTGTTCTTTTCGCCATTTTATACCCCACTAACTAACTATAACCAAACCTACTTCATTGGAGTAGCCTGTGCTCATATCTAATTGTCATTTCGTATTATAAAACCAACTAGTACAATTTCATATATTTTTTTATAAAGGGCGCTTTTATTATCTCAAAATGTAGCATCAAGCGGATACAAAATAAAAATATTATGAGTAACGCCCGGCCTCTGCATAACTAGGATGCACACAGCCAAACACCAAAAGTCTGACGACAGAAAAAGTAACAAAAACCGATAAAATGGCAACAGTAGAGTCCTATAGACCGACATATGCCTATGTCGAAAGTGGTGGTTGATCGACCAGGAGGTTATGCTGCCACTCATGTTGGGAAAAAACCTCCGTAGTCGCCTGCTCCAACCGCGTACACACCGCCTTGAACAGTGGTTGGTGCTCTGATCGTTGTAAGCGTAGACCACGTACGAAGCGAGTGCGTACAATGGAAAATAACCTGCAGAGTAGAAGCATCTTTGTCATTAAAAACCAAATCATTTCTACATGGCCAAATCAACCAAATTAAGGCATACGCTCTCACCCTTATTAGCATTTGGAATCTATTTAGAATACCGTCCAACCAATTACCAAATATATTGGCAATACTTGTGGGCAGATACAAATTCGATGATGTTTGGATGGCTGACCATGTAGAACATGCAAACTTGCATTGAAAAAAGAGGTGTTTGATTGTCTCGTCATGATCACAAAAGCAACACTTCTTACTCCCTGACTAGTTGCGCCGTGCAAGGTTGTCTTTGGTTGGCACAACTCCCCTACGAAGATACCAAGATTTTAACTTTTAGTGGAATCTACGACTTCCAAATTTTCTTGTTATTAATCACTGGTACCTCAAAATGCGTAAGCGCATGGTACATAGAGTCTACTGTGAAAGACCCCGATGTAGTAAGGTTCCAGTGAAACACATGCCGGCCTTGTGTCAGATTAATCGAATCCAACCGGGATAAAAGACTATGCCATGACATAAGTCGGGGGCCAGTCAAATCCCGCCTGAACGAAATATTCGGCAGGGATGAACTGAGCACCTGCGCAATAGTATTATTCTTATCGCGAGCAATTGTGTATAAGGCTGGGTATTGTTCTCAGAGACTGGCATTGCCTAGCCATTTGTCTTTCCAGAAACTACTGCAATTTCATATACTCCCTCCGATTCATATTACTCATCTTTCATTTGTCTCGATACGGATGTATCTAACACTAAGTAATATGTATCGGAGGGAGTAGTAAAATACAAGTTGCAGCCCTCGAAGACATAACCAACAAGAGGCTCATTTCGTGTGTTGGTCGAGATATATCAGTCTAGCCGCTTGTCTCGACCCTTCAAAAATCGCCTTCGCAGAGTAATATTAATATATAAAAAAAAGGTGGAGTAAAACACGTAATGACCATAACTTATATTTTACAAATCATGCATGATTAAGGAGAGTGCCATAACTAATATCCATACTCAACTGTGGTGACGTGTATATCTAGGCAAAATTACTGGTAGGTATTATGTCATGATCCACATGGATCCACGAGTTGCAATTTCCACGAGTTACTCATATAGTGGAAAAGAAGAATATAAAATGGCACGCATATTGTAGCTAGCTAGTTTAGCTCCCATGCATCAAATCGACCGATCAAGTTGCTTCACTTAATCAAGTATAGCAAGCTATACATGCAGCGGAGTTTCGGCGACGGGCACGTGTGGATGGATACGTGTAGGATGGTGGTGTTGTCTGGCGTCACGGTGACGTCGACGACAATATGGCATGACGGGGTGGATACGTTGATCGCTCCTGAAGGTGAGACGGAGGAAGATGGCGGCATCTGATCCTAGAGCGTGCGCATGCGGTGTGCGCAGAGGGTCTAGCTAGACCCGTTGGTTCTCTCGGCCTGCCGGCCACCAGAATAGATGTAGTGTGTTGATATGCGGTTAGGGCACGTCATCAAGATTGTAAGTGTAGCGACAATAGTTGCCAGGAAGGTGGCTTCAGATTGATCCATGTATTTGTTTTGTTGGGTTCTGTGCAATAATATAATACAATGGATGTATGCATCGCTTTGATGCAGAGGCCGGGGGTATTCCTTCTTTTCGAGAAAAAAGAAGGAAAAAAAGCAAGCTATGCATGCATGCTAGAAATTTCTTTCATCTAGCTTGCCTTTTTCTCATTTCGCCAAAATCAGTCCCCGCCCGCAACCCCATCTATGCCCCTCTCTCTAGGGTGCCTGCCGCCGCCGCCGAAACATCCATCGCTCCTCCCCACTGCCGCCCCATTGCGCATCCCCACCGAATTGATTCATCCATCCATACTCATCGCTCTCTTGCTCAAGGGGCTCGTCGGATTTGCATGGGTGGTGGCTCATCCTACCGGACAGTACTCTCTGAGCCATGGTGATCCCTCCCATCTTCTTCTCGAGCCAAAAGACCGTGCCAGCCTTCCCAATCACGCAGCCATGGGTGATCCTAATAAACTCCTCTCTATCCTCTAGGTACCCCTCTGGGTATTAGACTGGGCACCGCATGGAGAAGACGACCGGGACCTCACAGAGCTCGACCTCGATGCACTCCGTTTGCGAGACGGTCAGCTTGCTGCTCTGCAAGGTAGACGGCCTCCTCCTCTCCACTTTTTTGTTGGCATTTTTTAGTGCACGGCATTGGATAAATTGACTACTGAACACTGATACAGTACGTACGTTGCAGATTTGTTGTAGTTGGTACAACACTGAAACATTCTTCTACCTTTGTGCAGATCATGGAAGGACGTAATCCGGCTATTGGCAGTGAAGCTCCAATTGAAGAAAGAACAGAGAGAGGAAACACAACAAACTGAAGCTGGTTAAAGCCAAAAAGAATTTTCGTGAAACTCTCTGCCCACTTCCAGCCAGCCATGCATGCTGCATAGTCACCTAGCAAAATCAGTGCATGCTGCTTGGTCACCTAGACAAATCGTGCTGCTGAAATTATGGTCAGATCTTAGTTTAGATATATTGCAATTTCTGAATTTTCACAATATTTTGTATTCGAAAAAAGGTTACTATTTTTTCTGTTGATTTAATGCATAGTAAATGGAATAGTAATTGTTAGGATACTAGATAAAGAGAAATATCACTAGCATTTTTGTTAAGAGGGAACGATCCAAAGTGGTCATAATATCTTGGCCCAAACGATGAGGTTGTTAGTTGTTACCACAAAGTATGCCGTTGTGCCATTGTCTGAAGGTAATTCTAATTTTATTGTGCCTCGGCTCGGTTGAGTACTGCAAATTATGTCAGGCATGTGAGTTATATGTTTGTATCCTTGCATCCTTCGGTATATTGGGTATCTTATACTGATTGCTTGAAGTTATTGTACTATTTTTGTAAATTTTGTGGTAAGTGTTCTGATCTTTTATGTGATTCCAAATGCTAAATAAGGAACGTGAGAAGACTGATGATTCTAAGCCAGCCACCCGTTTGCCTCACATGAGGATAGTGATCTATGATGTGCAAAAAGGAGGTGTCGCCCACGGCGGAGGTGGCCATGGTGAAGGTCCAATTATCTGTTGGAGATCTACCAAAAACTCAAGGGCATTGAAGTCATTTGCGACTATTACCCTTTTGATTGATGCAAAAGTTGTTTGACATTGTAGTAGGGGCATGCCTACATTTTGAAAGTTTTTTACTGTAGTATTTGAGTTCATGACTTCACTTGAATTGAAGAGCATCAGATATTTGTTAATCATTATTTTGTTTAGAAAGCTCATGCAAAAAAAAAAATCTACTTTAGAAAGTAGAGTCATTCGTGTGTTCCATATAAGCTATGTACATGTCATCTCGCCAAGCCCTGTTAACATGTTTTTTTCTTCCAGAGAACATATATGTTTCTTTTTTTGTCACCATGTCTTCATCCGTGCTATCACCGACAAGCCCCTCACTTCCGGGGTACATATTGTTCCTACAAGTACCTCAATGCATGATTCCCCTGTTCGAATAACTATACATAGAGCTGAGGAAGAGGCTGTCAGCCCGGCAAGGGTGGTGCGGGAGGCCCTGAGGAAGGCGCTGGTGGACTATTACCCGTTCGCCGGGCGGTTCCTGTACGCGGAGGAGGAGGGCGGCGAGCTGATGGTGGCGTGCACCGGCGAGGGTGCGTGGTTCGTGGAGGCGACAGCGGCGTGCAGCCTGGAGCACGTGAAGCACCTGGAGCACCCGATGGTCAACCCCAAGGAGGAGCTGCTGCCGGAGTCGGCGCCCGACGTGCCGGCGAGAGAAAGACCGAGACGAGACGGGGGGAGAGAAAGACAGAGATGAGAGGGGCAGAGAAACACAATGTGAAGTATAACACAAGTTAATTTCATGTTTGAAACTCAAAGTGCTCGTGAGATGTTAGTGTAGGTGGTAGGGCGGATTGAGAGCTAGATTCACCATTAGCCATGGGTAGAAAAAGAAGAATACAAACAATGATTTATTGGTAAAAAATAGACAATACTTCCTGATATGCATATGAAATCGAAATGTAGATATTAATGCAATTGATGTTTAAACAATTAAAAATTATATTGTCCCGTTGCAATGCACGCACAATTAACTAGTCAATATAAAAAAGACAAAAGAATGAATAACACAAAAAACGAGGAGAGCATCTCCTCACCGTCAACCCAGACGCGCTTGAGCTTCCCGTCTTCTATGCTGCGGTAAAAAATCCAGTAATCACCATAGAAGCAGTACCCCCACCGGAAAAAAAATCTGGTACGACCGGGTCGTAAGCATGCAAACGTGAGACCAGCCCGAGCGCATGACATCTGGCAGTACAAATGTCAAAGCACGCGGCATCACCTTATCCAAACTGGAGACCAGATCGAGCGTAATATCTAATCCCTAGCCCAGATCGATGGCCAACCTCCTGCCGCCGGTGTGCTCTGCTCCGGCTGCTCGCCACATCGCCGCCGGTGATCGAAGCTCACAAAAAAATCCTCCTGCCACCGCTGTGATCCGCTCAGACTGCTCGCCACATCACCGCCGGTGTGCTCCTTGACGCTAGACACAACTCCTCTGCTCGGCATGCTCCATTCCCCGCGTTCGTTGGCGACCCAGGTCGCGGCACCGTAGAAGCTGCTCGCCGGCGTGCTCCGCGATGCCAGCCGCCGTCCATGCCGATGCTCCTCAGCCATCCTCGCGGCGCGGCCGACGTACTATGCAGAACAAGTTCATGTAGATTTTTTTGTGTGTGATTTGAGCTGTTTGCATTTGCCTTTGCATTTGCATTTGCCCTGATATGGTGTCAACTGTTTGGCATGAACAAACATTCCTGGTTTGCCAAAGTGGCAAATCCACACTGTTTGACAATATCTATTGGTCAAGTCAGTTGGGAACACAAGCATGTAGCTACAGAGGAAAATGTTAGCTTCAGTTTTATATTGCAGCAAGTAAATATCACCATTTGCCAGGTGAAATACACACATAGCAGCAGAAGAAAATGATAGCTTCAGGTGAAACACTAGCACATAGCAGTAGAAGAAAATGATAGCTTCAGTTTATGTTGCAGCAAGTAAACAGCACCATTTGGCATGAACAAAACATTCCCAGCTAACAGAATATATGTTTGATAACAGATGTTCAGCATTGTCAGGTGACGCACTAGCACATAGCAGCAAAATAAAAGGATAGCTCCAGTTTTACGCTACACCAAAAGAGTCCCGACGATAGATAGTAGCCCACTTCTCACGCAACTTGTACAGATTGTTTATCCAAGAATTATCCTCAATCTGGTACTTAACCAATAGCTCATGCCATCTATTCTCAAAATGTGGTGTCAAAGGAAAGGGCATCTCCAAAGATAGAATAGTCCACGGTAGCTTGTCCATCAGTCCAAAAGATGTTCATTATTGTACCATCATCATCATCTAACTGCATGGCATAGAAAAATGAAGGGTCCTCGGCTGGCCATTAGTCTCAATCACCGGCAATTGCTGCAAGGGTAAGCAATAGAATCAATCAAGATAGGCTTCAGAAAGGAAGGAACGTGCTTGTTGTCACATGTGAACTGAACTTACCCTCACTGGAGGAGCCGTGGGTGGACAGGGTTCTGGAGGAGACGATGCCATGTATGCTCCTTGGCCCTGTGCCGTGATGCCGTCGTCTGGCGCCGTAGCCATCTTGCCGCCCCGTCGCTGACGGGATGAAAACAGATCTGGTGTCTGTTCGTTTCTTTTGGAAGATGAATCATCAGAAGCTGAGAGGACGGCGGAAACGGACCAGCTAATTGATAAGCGTGCGTTTGGCTTTTTTTTTTCTGCAACTGTGCGTTGGGCTGGATGTTGGGATTGCCAGACGTCATGCGCTCGCGGTGGTCTCACGTTTGCGTGGGTACGACCCGGTCGTACCAGATTTTTTTCCCTCGTCCTTATGTGTCCTAACAATTTTTCACCAATTTTAAATTGTGTTTTCTCATTCAGTGTTTGATAGTGATCCCATACCGGCTGTATAAATAGTGTGTGTGTTAACCATGGTGCGCAGTCATTGACATCACTGAAACCACTCCGACTTATAAATAGTTATGGAACAACTTGCAACTTACCTTGACATGAACACGCAAGGTGGACTTAACAGCTACTTTCATCAAATAAAAAAAGGTCAAAAAACGACGATGCCTGTTTTTTGCTTACGTATGCGATTTCATGGGTGTACCAGAGATGCGATCGTGTCAGGTCAACTGCATGTGGGGCAGGGGCGGATCCAGTGGGGGTGCCGTGGGTGCCATGGCACCCCCTCTAAAAATGGAAACTAATATGTAGTATATGTTTAGTACTCATTGTCTTGCCAATTTTTAGTGCTATTTTATGACTACCTGTCAGAATTATAGTGGTGTTTAGACTAAATTAGATAATTTATGCTGTAATTTACCTGATGTGGGCCCACCATCCTTCCACCTTTCACCTACTAACAGCGAAAACACTTGTCTGTTATTACACAACTACACACACAAGGCTTGCATACGCGCCCACACAGACACCCCTCGCACACGCGCACACACACACACACATATTGATTGTACAACACGCAAATTTAAAGTAGCTTGCTAGCTAGAATAGCCAGGGCTAAAATCGGTAGATATGGGGTTCGCGGTGACGAGGACGAGCAAGTCGCTGGATAGTCGGTGGGCTTGCTGCTCTGCAAGATAGTCGGTGGACACACACACACACACACACACACACACACCATTTTATTGCCATTTTTTGGTGTACAGCATTGGATAAATTAACTACTGAACACTGATACAGTACGTACGTTGCAGATTTGATGTAGTTGGTACAACACTGAACCATTCTTCTACCTTTGTGCAGATCATGGAAGGAGGTAATCCGGTTATTGGTAGTGAATTTCCAATTGAAGAAAGAATAGAGAGAGGAAACACCCTTAAACGAAAACTGACGCTGGTTAAAGGCAAAAACAATTTTCGTGAAACTCTCTGCCCACTCCCAGCAATCCATGCATGCTGCATAGTCACCTAGAAAAACTAGTGCATGCCACATGGTCACCTAGACAAATCCTGCTGCTGAAATAATGGTCACATCTTAGTTTAGATATATTGCAATTTCTGAATTTTCACAACATTTTGTATTCAGAAAATGGTTACTATTTTTTCTGTTGATTTAGTGCATAGAAATTAAAATAGTAATTGTCAGCATAAAAGATTCAGAGAAAGATCACTAGCATTTTTGTTAAGAGGGAACGATCCAAAGTGGTCATACTATCTTGGCCCAAACAATGAGGTTAGTAGTTGTTACCACAAAGTATGCCATTGTGCCATTGTCTGAAGGTAATTCTAATTTCTTGTGCACCGGCTCAGTTGAGTACTCCAAATTATGTGAGGCATGTGAGTTATATGTTTGTATCCTTGCATCCTTCGGTATATTGGGTATGTTCATGCTGTTTGCTTGAAGTTACTGTTCTATTTTTGTAAATTTAGTGTTAAGTGTTCTGATCTTTTATGCGATTCCAAATGTTAAATAAGGAACATGAGAAGACTGATGATTCTAAGCTAGCCACCTGTTTGCCTAACATGGGGATATTGATCTATGATGTTCAAGAAAGAGGTGTCGCCCATAGCGGAGGTGGCGATGGAGAAGGTCCAATTATCTGTTGGAGATCTACCGAAAACTCAAGGGCATTGTTGTTATTTGCGACTTTCACCCTTTTGATTGATGCAAAAGTTGTTTGACACTGTAGTAGGTGCATGCATACATTTTGAAGGTTTCCTTCCTGTAGTATTCACTAGTAGAAAACAGGGTATTTGTCCCGGTTCCACAGGGCCTTTAGTCCCGGTTCTGGAA
>CBMN010759938.1:0-11444 GCA_000582825.1 Hordeum pubiflorum
CCCCCCCCCCCCCACCTCCACAAATGACCTGCAACAAAAACATTATTTCATGAAAAGATAAAAGTACAAGAACCGAGGCAATGTTACATGGTTAGCTGTCGCATTGGCATATGACTCTACGTAATGATTTTTACTCATTTGAGGCGAAAAGGAATGGGATACACAAGACATACCTAAATATCCTAGATGATTTGAAGCAAAAAGGAATGGGATATACAAGACATATTACTCTGATTGCAACGTAAAAGTTGGCTCACCTTTGCATTTGGCATATCTGTATCTTTCCTGTGGGCATGATTCCTCTTTGCATAGAAGCATGGTTGAATCGTTTTTAATTATTTTGAGCGTGGCTTCTGGTGAGTTTTTTCTTAATTTGTGCACGATTTAGTAAAAGTTCCTTTCTTGCTTAGGTAGGTTCTGCTGATGCACTTGCCTTCTTCCTTCCTGGTATCGTCAGTCGTCTTGGAAAGCTTCTCTACACATCTAAGACGATGATTAGCGGCGCTGCTGGGAGTGCTTTGAGCATTGAGCAAGCCATTCTTGGATTGACTGAGGCTTTGATGATAGTCCTATGTGACAAGGAAAATTTCAGTGCACTTGATATTCCCAGTGACAGTAGTTCTGCCCAATGTAATGGTGACAGTGGTTCTAGTGACCATGTATTGCAGAAGCTTCGCCAGTTGCCAACCAAAACGTTATCTAAACAGACAGGCAATTCTGTAACTACAGAAGCCGCTACCTCTGATGTCAGTAATAACTCTGCTGATAGAAGAGCACTGCATGTAAAACGCACAAGAAAATGGCTCGAGGAAACAGCAACTATTGTTGGCAAATTGTTTACAGACACATTTCCACATGTATGTTTACCTCCCTCCCCACTGTGCAATATTTTATGAATTAGCATCCTTCTAAGTCAGTTTAATATTGTATCGTTCTTGCAGCTTTCTGTTCACTCATCTGAGAAAGTAAGGAGGTCGATGGTTATTGCTGTAAGGGGGCTGTTGTCTAGTTGTAGCTACACATTAATGAGAAGCAAGATGTTACTTGTGGTAAGTTTGTAATTCTTATTATTCTACTTGAGGAAAGCATAAGAAGATGTTGGATCTGTAGTTATGCAGTTATGCTCACATGTTCGACAACTTTGCCATCAATATGCAGCATGTCTTTTTATGTTTTGAAATTCATCCACTATGCATTCATATTTTGGCCCAGCCACTCTGCAAAAAGGAAAGAGGAAAATCTTTGGCTCAGCCAGCATCTTCACATACTTGACTGGATGCTCTATTAGTTTCTAACACCACAACGTTAATTGCAGGAGTGCTTATGTGTTCTAGCATGTGATGATGCGGCAACTGTGTCTGAGGCTGCACAAGATTCTCTTGATTATCTTTTCATGAAGGGTCAACAATTTCTATCAGGAAATGAGGTTTCTGATATATTTACCAGGTTTGTGTTATTTTTTCTAGAAACAACACAGTTTACAGTGTGAGAAAGTTCTCAACTTTTTTTGCATGTAAGACAGGCTGCTTGAGAAGTTACCGCAAGTGGTACTTGGAAGCGAGGAGATCACTGCCCTTTCTCATGCCAGGAAACTGTTGGCTCTAACTTTCTATGCCGGCCCTCAGTTTCTGATAAATCACCTTCATCGCTCTCCTGTAAGTACCTTACAATTCCTTTCTTTAGATCAACAACTCTTCAGTTGACTTTTGACTTGATTTTTATTGCACTGGCAGGTTGCTGCTGCTCGCTTCTTTGATTGTTTGGGTTTATGCATTAGTCATAGCTCACAGTTTTCTGGTTCCATGGACAAGCTGATTGTATCAAAGCCACTATCCATTGGATATCTGTATTCAGTTGCTGAGTTAAAGAATAGAGCCTATGTTAATGATACAAGTCATAGTTCTCACTCTCAGTATGCCACATCTTCATCCGTAGGCCCAAATATATCTGTTATTGGGGACAATGGTTTGCCAAATGCAATAAATGGTACAGTTGAATATGAGCTACCCCATGTACCTTCATGGTTTGTTCATGCAAGTAGCCAGAGGCTATACTTCGCTCTGGCAGGAATCATAAGGCTTGTTGGTCTATCAACAGTTTCAGGTAATTTGTCAACTACTTTGAATGCTTGCAAGCTGTCCTGTTTGTTGCCTTTTATAGCAATGCAATTTATTACACTGAAATTTTGACTTGTTATGTTTTGTTGCTTGTGATGATCATAGGGCAAGGAACCAGTGCATCTTTATCTGTTTTTGTTGATATTCTACTCAATCAGTTCCGGATGTTAAGCACTGAGCTGCGTGCTGAAGACACTCACAGATATGGTGTGCAGAGGTGGTACATGAAGAGTGATTCTGGACAAAAACTGCGCCAGGCAAGCTCTGCTGTTTGCATGCTCAATGAGCTCATATATGGTCTGTCAGATCAGTCTCTCTCTGTGTGTTTGCAATTATTCAACAAGAGTTCAGCTCAAGTGGTAAGGGTACCTGGTCAAAATGACCACTTAACTTCAAGTGGTCAACATAGCGGAGTAAGAGAAGTTTGGAAGATAAGTGAGCGAATGGACACTAAAGACGATATTATTCACTGTATTGGCAGTATACTACATGAGTACATGTCTCCGGAAGTGTGGGATCTTCCAACAGAACAGAACTCTGAGCTATACCTAGCAGAACTTAATGTTCCAATGCATTTTTTCCGTGATACCACTGCACTACAACAAGTAATTATGCATTACTAATTCTTCAATAGGTTTTTAAAGTTTTTTTTTCTTGTTCCAGTTTTAACTGTATTTCAACTTTTGTTCTTCATCAGGTAATGCTTGACGGGATTGGGGTCTTTGGTATTATTCTTGGTCAAGATTTTGCACACAGTGGGTTTATGCACTCTTCACTTTATCTTCTACTCCGGAAACTTATCAGCTCAAGCGCACAAATTAGAATTGCGTCAGATGCTGTCTTAAGAACACTTGCTACCTCTGGTGGTTACTCTACGGTAATTGATGACCTTAGTTCATGCAAAATTCTTTTACTGTCATCATCGGAATTGCCGTTTATGTTTTTCTTTCTGTGCAGGTTGGCCAATTCGTTGTGGCGAATGCAGATTACATTGTTGACTCTCTTTGCAGACAATTGCGCCATCTAGACCTCAACCCCCACGTCCCTGATATTCTCGCTTCCATGCTGTGTTACATTGGTGCTTCTCGTGACATTTTACCATTTTTGGAAGAACCGGTATGATAGGGATGGTTATGAATCTTCCCCATTTCAATTTTTTACATGGCTAAGTGCTGTTGTACCCTTCATATAACAAGCTGCCTTGTAAAGCATCAGTTGCCAATTAGTCAAACCAGTTGACACTTTATGGCTTTCGAAGTCTGAGCACTTACCCTTCTGAAATCACTTCCCTTTTTGATTAGACTAAGAGGATATGATGATGCGTGGGGAAGTAAATGACAAATGATGCCCTTTGATCAAAACGAAACATGATTATTTTTGAAGTTTTGAAGCCAATTTCGTTATTTTTTATTGCAATACATGTAATTCTTTCAGATGCGGGCAGTTTCTTCTGAGCTGGAGGTTCTTGGTAGGCATGATCATCCCCATCTAACTGTTCCATTTCTGAAGGTATTATGAATTTATGATATACAATTACAAAATTTGATATCATGTGATGGCCGCTCGATTGTTCTACTAAAAAGGCATTCTCTTTTAGCGCGCGTGCATGGTGCTGGCTGGGATTTCAAATTTCAGTTACCGGTTTTACCATTTTAACTATCATGTGCTATTGGCAAGGTTTTATTCTACAAAACCCGTTCAAACAGTACAGGGCAGTGCATGCAGTTGATCTGTGCAGATGATGGTGTCTTTTGGCACTGGCCTGGTTTGTGCACTGGTTTGACCCAACAGGTCAATGAACAGACATAGGCACATAGCTTTTGCGCCTTGTCATATATCTTGGATGAGGGTTTGATAATCTACCTATCGTTTGTGCCATGTTGATTGAGTATGCAAGTTAAGAGTGCACTAGTGCAGTGGCAATAGTACATAGATACATTGTCTGTTCTGATTGGCCTACCATCTAATTTGTTTGAGGGGATTGTGGTCAAATGGTCAAATAAAGTGTGATACAAAAGCGACTAGTAGTGCTATTTTGTCTGTATAAGCATCCAAGTGGTGAAATTAGTTGGAAAACGACATCTCTATGTTTTTTTTCTTCTGATAAAACATATGCACATGCGTTTGAACTGGTGAAGTCTACACATTTTGTAACAGAACCCTGTACAATTATAGCCCAAATGTTGATTTGTCTCTGATTCTCTTGTATGAATGTTGTGCTCATTGGTGCATTCAGAATTCAGGACCACCTACTTGTTATTCATCTCTTTCTCTGGTCATGTTTTGCTTGTACAATAATACATGTTTCACTGAGCAAGTTCTTCCTTTCTTCCTTTTTTGGGTTTCTCCAGGCAGTCTTTGAGATCACCAAGGCATGCACTCATGAATCTATTAGTTTACCAGATGAGGTGCAATCATTTTCTGTGAAGGTCAGATCAGAGCATCAAGCAGTCCAAAGTTTGACAGAGAAGAGAAGAGAAACCAGCGTAATGCCTGGTAATGCTTGACAGGACCCAATTTTGTTTTTCTACAGCAGTTAGTTTGGATCGTAGCACCATCATGTTCCCCAGAAAATATGGTTTAGAGTTCATTTATTCATGAACTCTTATTCACATAGTTGCTTTCTCATAACCTGTTCTGTGATTGCATCAGGTACAATGGATGCTGATGCTCAGCCTGATTTTCTGAGCTTGGAATATTGGGAGGATTTACTTTGCAAACTAAACGATATAAGAAAATACAGGAGAATAGTTGCATCTCTTGCTGGGTCTTGCTTATCAGCTTCCACCCCACTTCTCTCCTCAACCAAGGAAGCAGCATGTCTTGTGGCCCTGGACATCGTGGAGGTATTTCTTTCTGTCTGCTAATTATGCAACAGTGCATTGTGATAAGTGCAAGTTCTGATCCCGTTTCATAGGATATTTCACGTGCGGGGTCATTTATAGGTTTCTTTATTTTGCCTGCTTTGCTGGCCATTTTGTTTGGCAATAGCTTTTGGCCATCTTTTGGCGTCCTTCATACTGGTCTTCTGTTTGGTACAATAACTTGAGCTAGCTCTTGTCTATTGATCTATTCTGTATCTTGAGGAATGCAAATTCTACAGTATACAACCAGGGAGGAGGTTTCCTGTAATGTGGTTGTGTATTTGTGTGTCGCATATGACTGTTTTCATTTGCTTCCAGTGTTAATAGTACTAACTAAGCTATTATATCACCACATTTAACAGCTTTAGCAAACTTGCTACCTTGCTTTACTTGTCCGCATAGTTCTTAGATGTCATTCTGTTGTCATTCAGTGTTGAATAAAGTAAAAAATTCAGCCATTCATTGACAAACAACGGTTGCTTCATCCTGACAATTAAGTCCTCCGGCATTTCGTGTCACAGTAAAATTATGCTTTGCCATGTGCAGAATGCTGTTGTATCTATTGCCAAGGTTGAGGATGCGTATAAGTGTGAAAATGAAACCAAAGCTGTTATCAAGGAGTCAGTCGAGCTTTTGTCCTTGGATGAACTTCTTGATGATATGGACACTGCTGAAGATGTAGACGAGAATAGACTACTCCCAGCTATGAACAAACTATGGCCGTACCTGGTTATCTGTCTTAAGAACAAGATCTCAATGGTGCAGTTTCTTCACATCTGATATTTTTGCACCATGTAAATTATTGTTCTCTTGGTACTTGCTCCTTTGGTTTTCTAGAATAAATGCTTACATGAAACATTTACTTTTTAGCTTCCTAAATTATATCGCACTTCAGTGGTAATATTTCATCTCTCACTATTATGAAATCATGGTGTACTTCTATACATCATCCAATCAATGAGCCACATATTCTGTTGACTAGAATCAGATATAGCGCGTTGTAGTTGCCCGTGTCACATCTAAGTTCAGCATCTTCTTTTACCATTTGCGTTCTTGGATCCAAAGGGGTTCCGACACCTATTCTTTTCGTATCTTGTTTGATGACCTGCCATATTTTGGTTCGTCCATCTATAATCCCGCTCCTCTATGAGATCAACTTTGCTTCTGAAGTAAAACTGATCACAATTATATTCTGAAGAACACGTGCCACCAGATTTTCTATCTGTGCTCCAGAGGATATGTGTTGATTCTTAATGCAGATGAATTGAGTTCATGTTATTTACATACGTGAACAATATAACCCGAACATCACCCCAGTTCAATGAATGAATGATTATTCATATTAGTATATTACCTTTTCTTTGCCTTCATTAAATGTTAAATTCATTTATAATTTGGTAGCCATGGAACATATTCTCTCCAATTGAGCAAAACATGAAATTCCAATTCACTGCATAAAATAATCTGCAATATTGGTTTGTACATTTAGAAACCTGTACAGAATTTGTTGGCTTGGATCTGGAATCTCCGATCACCTACTTGGATTTCAAATTTACTTTTGACATGATAATATTGAGTCGATGAGTTGCTAAACTGGATAAGTTTCAGTTACCTGTTTCCAGTCTTACTGTAAAATGTGTGATTTCTATATGATATCTGCTCTCACCGGAGTATGGTTTTTGCAGCCTATTGTCAGAAGATGCACAGAAGTTATAGGTAGAACCATTCAAGTATCTGGTGGTAATTTTTTTGTGCGCCGGTTTCATAAGGATGGATATATTATTTGGAGGTTGTTGGCCTTGTCTCCATTCCGACGGAGAACACAGTCATTGATGGATGAAAAGGCAATTGTTTTACCATATAGGAATACCTCACTTACCTCAGAGGAACCTATGGCTGAGATATCCAGCCAAAAGATTCAGATTGCAGTCTTAGACATGATCACAGAAATATCTTCCCACAAAAGGAGTGCTATTGCATTGGAAAGTGTGTTGAAGAAGATCTGTGGCCTTGTGGTAGGGATTGCTTATAGTGGTTTGATAGGTTTGCGAGAAGCTGCTATAAGGGCATTGACAGGACTTGCCTGTATGGATGCTGACCTCGTGTGGCTTCTTCTGGCAGATGTGCATCATTCACTGAACCAAAGGGATATGCCCTTACCACCTATTCAAGATCTGGTGGAGCTATGTGATCTTTTGCCCCCTCCAATGTCTTCAAGAGAGTACCTCTTTGTGCAGTATGGTGGTGAGGGTGTTAGATATGATATAGATCCTTCATCCGTGCAAGAGGTGTTCAAAAGGATGCAGGACACGGTCTTCAAATGATAGCGGGTAAACCACACCGCTTTCTCAGTTGGATTCTTGTCTTGTGAATTTACTGTTGGCGCATTTATATATTTGAAAGGTCTGCCATGTATCCTAGGTGTGTTGAATCCATGGCATGTTGTCTACGCATTTGAGAGGACATTGTGTCTCTCTCATGCTGAGGTTAGTCATGAAACTTCTCTTTGCCATTGACAGAGGTTCACCTATCTCTCTGTAATTGCATGCAAATAAATGTTTCTTAAATGATTAAATTTGGAAAGCACCTGGTTGAACAAGAGAACAGAACTATGTGTCTTAGTATTATGGAAACTGTTACTTGATAAATCAGGGGAGAACTCTTTTAACTAAAAAGAAGTATTATGGAAACTGTTTTAGAGCTAGATTATATTTTCCGATGTGTTTTTTCTCGAATTTGGAGTCGTAGATTGGTGCTTAGTGAAATTGTTCCATCGCTACTTTGAAACATCTATACTTCTGCTGCTGGACTGCTGGCATTTGTGGTTTCTTGCTAAACATTAACACATCAATGTTAGAGGAAGAACACATCTAAAAAAAATTAGATACAACACAATTCCATGTTATTTTCCCCATATCTGAATGGTACCCACCAAGGTTAGTCAATAGTCACAAGCATGCACATCACAAGATTAACTATTTATTTTGACAGCACGCTTATCATGTTGGAGATGGTATGCTTTTTGTATAATTGAACCTACAATGTTGATATTATGTTTTCCGGTGGTCTAGACATGAACAACGAATGGCCACTTCCCTCTCACAGTACATGTGTTCGCGCCAGTGCATCTGTACGCAATGGGGCATAGTAACCTATGTTTTTCATGCAGAAATCATGATGAAGGGTGAACTCAAACTACAAGGAACTTTCTTGCTGTGTAAGCAGATGAAAAATGTGATCTGAGTTATGTATGGGATGCGGCCTGCCGTTTTACCATAAGATGGGGGACTTGCGGCTTAGAATTGTTGTACCATAACAACTCTACAAGGCGATGCCAATTTTCGTCCACAGTTTTTTTCACAGGGAAATGCCTGTAATTATGTAGTCTACTAGAGAGAAAAAGTGGAGATTACAGGCTTCTGTTTTTTTGAGAATGTTCTCTAGGAGATAGTTATAGTTGCCTAATGCACATGTAATTTGCTGAGAAGCGTTGTGTTGCTGCAAATATTCTCAGTTCCATTTGTGTTTGAAGCGTGACAGATGCCAGTTATTGATGTAGAACAGTTGATCGCTTAAGTTGAAATTCTAATTCCAAGCACAGTTCACAGCCTCCAGTTATGTGCATTGTATCTAGGGATGCGAATTTGTGAACCTTAGGTACCCTCCAAAATGACGTGTCTTCTGAAAAATGTAGTTATTTTGATTGAAGTAAAGAGGGTCGGAGGATATCCTGTTTGAGCCTGGAATCCGAAGCAATAATTGTATCCAGAGTTATCTGGCATGCAATCCATTTCATGGTGTTCAGGTAATTTTGGTTTAGTTGCGTGAGCTACAGAGATGAAAATATATTCTTGCGACAAAGTAACGTGCACATTCTTTCTTTAATAACACAAAATGTACACTTATAGTAGTTACCAAAGAGCAGAAAGCGTATGGAGACTCCATACTGACAATATTTAGTTGATTCTGTCAGACTCTAGAAAACCACCGGAAAATTGTGTATCAAAGAGGGGGAAGAATGCTCCGCTGTAGGCTTGAAGCTGTGGTTTCCAACCTTGCAGATATGAATAATGACACCTATTACACATGTACAGTTAATCTAGTAAAGGGCTCCCCTCTTTGGCAAGAATAAACACGCCGCCTCCATCGCCTTTTGAAATCCTCAAGTCCTTGTCTAGGTAGGTTGTCAAAAGCCACGACTTGGCCCTGTTGTTGCCGGGAATTGGTACCTTGAGAGGTGGCTGCCCAGAGATGGACCCTGCAATGCTAGCAAAGGCTCGCTGCAAAGGCTCCAGCAACTGCTTAACAGGCCCAAGGCTGATCTTCTGCCCGAATATGGCGATCTGTTCAGGTAGATTTACCGATGACGATATCTCGGGAGGCTGGAAGCTCCCCTCTTTGAATTGGACCTTCATGAGAATAAAAAGTGATGTGTCAGTTAGGCATATCTATGTTATCAAAGACGGCTTACATAAGGGCAACTTGTACTCTTGTAACTGATGAAACATCCAAGAAATCTTCTAATAACCATGATGTGCACCTCAAATATTTGGTACGAGAGATTTGCTTATCATCCTACATGGCATCATGGTGTACACCGTAACTAGGAGAATGAGAGGTAGGCGGCAATACTGGTATGAAATGAGTGTCGAATACTCGAGTTGAAGGCTTGTAGCCATGCTAGATTATATATCTCAATCTATCGCAACACAAAGGGATCTCTACCTGCTTGGCCAAATTACATCCCATATTTTTGAAAAATAGCAGGTAGATGTAACTAGCGAAATGGTTTGACGGAGGGGCTACACACTAACTGGATTTAATAATACAAAGTGTTTCAGAATATTGAAGAAGCAGATTAACTGCTCCACATGACATGTCTGGAAAGCTGAATAACCAATGCAGTATAAACTGAGACTAGCATAACTTTTTTTTTTTTCGGGGGAGAGACTAGCATAACATTGACGAGAAGCAGATCTGTACCTCTATCCTTGATGGAGTTTGGACCTCAAAAGAAGCAGTTGCGCTGAATGAAAACGAAGCAAATGGAGTCGAAATAGTTGAAGCATTAATTATCGTCATGCTTCTGGAGTCGATTTCTTGGGATATCTTATCAACTCTGGCGAATGGTGTTGCCCCGGCCAGCAGAATCGGTAGAAGCTCAGAATATGCCGTATACCTGAAAGTTGACGACCATGCACAATTAAGCAGGTACAAGTAACTGACTGGACCCCCTCAGTGCTAACGAGAATTCTAAGAGGGGGGAAATTGGTTGTCTGCTTCGGCAGAGCAAGAGCATTATAAGAAGTTGATGCTTACGCAGTTCGGCCTCCTTAGGCTTATAGTAGGATTTTTGTAAGAATTGTATAGGATAGGGTTTTCAAAGGAAAAATTCCTTTGGAGTTCTTTGGTTTGTAGGAATGGATTCCTATTCCTATGGATAGGATCATAACCAATCCTTCACATTTCAAAGAAAAAAAAACATTAGCCTAGATTCAATGGAAATAGTTCTATCCTATGCTTCAAATTACATCTCTTTCCCTATAGGAATTGAGATACATGTCATCGCACTTCCTATGATTTTCCTATCCCTATGACATTCCTATCCTATGAACCAAAGGAGGCCTCAACTTAGAACACCCTTTGGTCAGAAGAACAATGGCAACAGCATGCAATCATTCATCAGTGGCTAAAATTCAAATAAAGTATATATTCCACTGACGTATCGAAGTAGTGAGCACTCTGGTACTGAACTACTGATAGAGAGCAAGAAGTGGGAAGGCTCACAGGAGGATCCAGTTTCCGTCGAGCTCTGGCGCCTGGACGGGCGCGGACGTGGGGTTGGCAGCCTCGAGCTGGGCCACGAGCTCCACGACCTCCCCCCTGACCTCCGAGGACGTCTTGAGGCCCAGGCCGGAGCCGTACACCGTGTCTACCAAGCACCGCTTCAGCTCCTCCCTTCCCTCGTCCTCCTTCGTAACCGGAGCCTCCTTCGCCTCATCCGCAAAGAAAAGAGGGGCCTTCTTCGCCTTGGGCTCCCCGCCCCACTCGTCGTCGTTGGTCGGGGTGTCGGCGCCGGAGGGCTGCTCGGGCTCGGGCACCCCCGGCTCGCCCCACTCGTCAGTGACGCCGGGGCGCGAGTTACCCGACGCGGAAGCGGGCGGCTCGCGGCCCCACTCGTCGTCGTCGACTGTAGGGTCGGGGATCTCGGCGTCGAGTGGGCTGCCTCCCGCGGCGGTGCGTACGGGGAGGCGGAGGCGGCGCGGCCGCCTGACTCGGAGGCCACCGACGCGGAGACGCGCGGCGGCGGCGGGGTTGGGGGAGAGGAGCAGGAGCGACGCGTGGGAGGCGTGGCAGGAGGCAAAGAGGGGAGCCATGGATGAATGAATGAATGATTCCACTCCTCTTCTGTAGGCCTCTAGTCACTTGTGTGGGCGGGCGGGGAGGGGAGGGGAGGGCCGAG
>CBMN010759944.1:0-13078 GCA_000582825.1 Hordeum pubiflorum
CTCTCTCTCTCTCTCTCTCCCGCTGCCGCGAGCCCGTGCGAGAGAGATGGGGAGACGCCGAGCCGGCGGCGGGGGGCGCGGAGGAGGCGGAGGTCGAGGCCGAGGAGGAGAAGGCCGGGGTGGGGGAGAGGAGGAGGATCTGCAGCTGCACAAGGCTGCCAGGTCGGGTGATGCGGCGGCGGCGGAGTCGCTTTGCGAGTCCAACCCTCTCGCCCTCAACTCTAGAGACCGCCTCTCCCGCACCCCGTAATATTATCCTATCCTTCCTCTTCCTCTTCCTCTTCCTCCTAGATAATCACTATCAATCTTGAGTAATGGTCTAATTCTGCTATAGCTCCTTCTCTGATTGATAGTTCCACCATACTGTGTAATTCTGATATAGTGATGTGACATGATTAAGCGCGACCTATAGTGCTTGCTTATTTATTACCACTGTTCCACAGAGGGAATAGTTCATATTACTACTTGTGAATGCTGGCTGACTGATTATGTGCTGCAAGTTCATGCCAAGTGCACCCTAATTCTTTTTTTTTAGCTATTGGCCCATGCACTGATTTGCGATATTATATCCCTAACTGACACATTATAGTGCCTTGCCATAGCTGCTGCCTTTTCAAATTAGTCTACAACACAGTGGCGCTTCTCTCCGTCCTCTGTTCCTCTAGTTAGGTATATATTTCAAGCTTGTTTTAATTTTCAGATGTGCTGCTATATCTGGGCCTTTTCCATTACATAGCAATAGCAGCTTTGAACTACTAGCCGTGTTCTCATTTATCCTGCTAATTTAGGATCTTTGGGACAACCTTTATGTTCCATCTCTTGCCCTTGTTTAATTTTGAAGACAACTGTTTGAATACCATCACACACGCCCCAAGAGTTATATTCTTTGCAATCCAGCTTCTCAAACTGAGTGTTTCATTTTTATATCTGATCTGTGTATAGTGTTTCATTTGTGTTGGTAGATTTGTTTCCCTCTATTAAAACATTGCTATGCAATACGATTACTGCAGCAGTAGTAGTAGCAGCAGATTATGTGATGTGATGAACTTGTTTATGTCCTATCAGTTTTCTCTGTTCATTTTATCTCCTTGACATAGTTGGTTTTGTTCATGTAGACTCCATCTCGCGGCATGGGCTGGGCATGTTGATGTTGTGAAATGCCTTTGCAAGCACAAAGCTGATGTCGGGGCTGCAGCAATGGATGACACCGCTGCAATCCATTTTGCGTCCCAGAAAGGTCATTTGGAAGTGGTGCGTGAGCTGCTGGCATCGGGGGCCTCTGTGAAAGCAAAGAACAGGAAAGGCTTCATGGCGTTGCACTTTGCCGCTCAGAACTCCCACCTGGAGCTTGTGAAGTATTTAGTAAGGAGGGGCGTGGACATCACAACAAAGACAAATGCAGGGCAAACGGCTCTACATGTTGCCGAGAATGATGATGTGCGTGCTTTCCTGAAAGAGTGTGAGCAGTCACTGAAGAAGGGAGTGGAGCTACCATCCGAGAAGAAGGATGATTCTGTAGCTGAGAAGGCTGATGACGGCAAGGTCTCAGGTGAAGCTAGAAAAGATGGTGCTGATGAAGGGCAGGGCGAGAAGAGGAAGAGTGAGGAGATTGGTGCTGGGACGAGGCCTCCGGAGGTGAAGAAGGCCAAAGTTTCTCTTTCGCATCTTGAAAACGACATGGAAGAAGAGGATGAAGCAGACGAATAGAATCAAATAGCCTCGAGAATGCCATTTGATGGTGCCAACTTGTATGCTGTGTTATCCGTTGTTCTTTTGGCAATTTTCGAATGCTCACAATTGTAAGAGTTTTGGCTGTTCCTGGGCATGCTATCTGTATCGTAGTTGACTAGCAGTACTGTGTTTTTATCAGCTAGTTGATGTCTTGATGATGATAATTACTAATGACCCCCTTAAAAACAAGATGGTTTTACCACTGTAAGTTATTATGTGCTGTGTTTTTTTAATTTTTGAGGGAAATGTTATCTGCTGTCCGTGTTGTAATCTCAGAAAGGAAAGGAAAAAACAAGGCCCAGCCCAGCTCAGCAAATAGGCCCAACCGATTGTTGAAAGAGGAAGAAGAGAGCAGTTGGTTATCCACTCCTTCCATCTACTAAGAGAAGGGAGCACCTCGCCGCCGCCGGCTGCTCCACAACCCACGAAGCTAGGCACGTAGGCATGGCGGCCACCAGTGCGAGTGCCGCCGCCTCCCTCTCCGTCACGGCTGCCGCTCTCCGCCTCAGGCACCGGCAGCTATGCGCCTGCGCACGTGGGCCCGCGGCGCGACCGCATCCCATCCTCAAGCTGAACCGCCGCAGCTACGCGGTCTCGGCGTCGTCGGCGGCGGCCATGTCTCCTCTGTCCCGGTGGGAAGGCCAGGGCATCCGAGCGGAGTTGGATGCGCCGGGAGGAGTGGCCAGCGGTGACGTCATGGGCCTTCTTCTCCGGGAGCGCATCATCTTCCTCGGCAACGAGATCGAGGACTTCCTCGCCGACGCCGTCGTCAGCCAGCTCCTCCTCCTCGACGCCATGGACTCCGAATCTGACATCCGGCTCTTCGTCAACTCCCCCGGTGGATCACTCAGGTCTCCTCCCAATGCATCACTCCCTTACCTCGGTTTGTGTAGGGTTGAATTTACCATCTCAGCGAGGGATACCCTTTTTGGTCTTACGTTATTCCACATGGTCATCTTGTGGGCAAATTACTTTGTCCAAATACTAATTCGACTCGAAATAGTATTCACTCCAGGCTGTTTGATTTGATGTAGGCTGTACTAATCAAAATCATGACCAGTATATGTAGTAGACTCATCAAGTCGATTCACAGCACTAGGCCATCTTTCTATCAGACAATATCTTGCTGGATAAGAGTCTGCTGGCTATGATCAATGTGACACTGACATACCTTCAGACTCTACCAGCCATAAACCCATTTTGCTAAAATCTGCACTAATCTCCGAATGATACTTTGCTGACTATCCTTGAGTCACCCCCTTGCTAGACCTTTTATGTATTTTAATAATTTACCATCCCCGCAGAAGGTTATCATTCATTCAATTTTGTGTTACGATTTTCTGGTCCGAGCGCATGCGGAAATCTTATTTTCGCCGCATCAACAGTTCTATATTGCAAATATTATCTTTGTTCTTATCTTCATTAAACTGGACTTTTGTTATCCCTAAAATAATTCCAGTTTGATTTTATTATTGTCTAATTCAGGGGGTTGTTTCTGTATTCATAATTTCTGAAACGGAAAAAAAGTTGACAAAAAATCCTAGTGTATAGTCTACCTATGGTAACACATAAGTAAAGCACTGAAATCTAGGCCATAACTGAAATCTAGAATTGAATGGAGTGATTAATTCAAGTCCGCATCGGGCACCTTGTTCTCTATGATGATCAAACAGTATGTAAGTTTGTATCACTAGCTCACTGCATATCGCCTTGTTATATCAGTTGAATGAAGCTCTTAGCAATATCAGCATCGAGCACCTTGTTGTCTGTGATGATCAAACAATATTTAAGCTTGTATCATTTAGCTCGATACTTATTGGCTTGTCATGAGATCAGCTGAATGTAACATTTTGGTAATACCTGCATTGAACACCTTGTTCTCTGTGATGATCAAACAGTACGTAAGCTTGTACTAGCTCCTTTCTTATTGCCTTGTTATAAGATTAGCTGGATGAAACTCTTTAGTACTATGAAGTCGATATGCCAATATGGGTATATGATTACAATTCCTCTATATATGCATTATGCATAGTTTTATTGTGAATGTAAACTTCCTCCTTTCATTTATCTTTCCTTTCTGTGAAAATATTTTGCCTGATGTCTGGATTTGTAATGATATTTGTTGCACCTTATCAATGATGCGTTTCTTGTTTATATGTGGTTAACATTCAGCTCTCTCTTTCAAGATATCACATTTGACTAGTTGACTATTAGTTGGCTTTGAATGCCCTGTTATTTACTTGGAACACCCTATTGTTAGTTGACTTGGAATGCCCTCTTCTAGTTTGGTATAACTGTACCTTCGGTATGAGTAGTGGGACAAGAATAGTCCTGTCCAAAGGACTAGTTCATGGAACCAGAACAAGTTTTGGGCATAAGCAAAGCCAAACTTTGACTACTAGTAGACTGGATATTTGAAATATTATGTGAGATTTATGTGAAACGTTTGATGCCTAAAACAAAAACTATTGGAGAACGAGATGAGTTTTAGGCTAGCCTTGCCATTACGGCCAAGTGTGTGCAATGGTAGCCTTTGCATATCTGTTTATATAAAGTAGTTGCATTTTTGTGACTGACTTTTTTTGTTTTTCATTTCAGTGCGACAATGGCTATCTACGATGTAATGCAGCTGGTGAGGGCAGATGTATCCACTATTGGAATGGGCATAGCTGGATCCACAGCTTCTATAATCCTTGGTGGTGGTGCAAAGGGCAAACGGTTTGCCATGCCCAACACCAGGATTATGATGCATCAGCCCGTGGGAGGCGCGAGTGGCCAGGCCTTGGATGTAGAGGTCCAAGCCAAGGAAATTCTGGCTAGCAAGAGGAATGTCATCCGGCTGATATCAGACTTTACGGGGCGTACACTGGAGCAGGTGGAGAAAGACATCGATAGGGACCGATACATGGGTCCCCTTGAGGCCGTCGATTACGGGATCATCGATGGCGTGATCGACGAAGACTGCATCATCCCACTTGAGCCGGTTCCGGAGAGGGTGAAACCTAAATACAACTACGAGGAAATGTACAAGGACCCTCAGAAGTTCCTTACGCCGCATGTTCCAGACGATGAGATATACTAAGCTAGCCTGTCAGTCACCTGTATTTCGAACAGCAGGCAGTCGCTGGAGCTTTCATCGAACAAAGATGATGTATTCCTTAGCAGTAGACTTTATCTGCCGTTGCATTTGGTGTGATGGTGTAGCTGTTGTGTTCTGGCATTTGACCAAGCAAATGAAAGCGCATGGAACATACAGCTGGTCTAACCAGCTAGCCTTGTCGCATGTATTTTGCACAGCAAGCAACTGCTGGAGCTTTTGTCAAAACAAAGATGTAACACTTTTTTAGTACTCCTAGTAGAGTTTTTTGGCCGTTGCATTTGGTATGATTGGGAGCTGTTGGGTTCTGGCTTTTTGACCAAGCAAATGATAGCACATGGAACATAGAAATAGTCTAATCAGCAAAAATTGCTGCAAAGAGGAAACCAAAGGACATGGTGAAATTTATTGACTGCACCCAACTCATGGTAGTGGGGAGAAGAATCCAATGTAGCCAGTAATCCTTTACAAGACACAATAACAATGAATACAAAGAAACAATTTCTGGAACTCTGATACAATTGTCGCAGCCGCCGCAATGAAGCATGATCATCTCATCATCTCATCAATACATGGCACCAACAGTCGGAACCAGGGCCGGGGACACAGCGCCTTTGACTCTGAGGCCGAGCGGGTCCCACAGCTGGACAGGACCTGAGCTCCCAGTTTTCAGACTCACCTGAGCTTCAATCCGGGTAGTATGTTCATGGCCATGGCCTTCTGCTGCTAATTTTGCCCTCTTCAATCTGATACGTTCAGCTCTTGAACCAATTGTCTGACCCAATATAGAGGCAGCTATGGTAAGGGCCATGGCGCTCTTCGGCATCAGGATGGACTTCCTCAGCATCCCTATGAAAGGCACTGCAGCATGGACCGCTGCAAACCACTGCACTGAAAACTTTGTGGTGTGCTCCCTCCAGATGCCAAGAGGAACATTTGCTGCCATACCGAGCAGTGCGATCACCACTACTTTTGTCGGTAGGGGCTGAGGGCGAAGCCCCTTTGCAAACGCCGTGCGGGATATTGCTGCACGGGCAGCAACAATTGCAGGAGGGCACGTCAGTTTCATACCAGCTGGGGGCGTCAGCAGCTTTGCGACAAGAGGCACGACTCCACCGATTGCTCTATATGACTTTGCAAGAGGGCATTGACCATTTTCCAGCCAATCGTTGCTCATCGCTTCATGATTGTTATTAGACTGGCCTTTATTCTGAAATGGCAGGGAAAGCAAAATCAGGTACATGAAAGGTATGCTCCAGTTCTAAGGAATAACCTTATATTTGTTACTCGTTTAAATATCTGCACCATGTATGGTTAGTTCAAAAATATCATATGAAACTTGCATCTAAGATAGATTTGCTTTCTTTTGGTACTAAAAAGTTGATCTCATCTAAAGGCCACTTCGACAGGATAATGAAACATTCTAACAAAAGGAGGGTAATTTGAAGGATAGAACAAATGCACGAGGAAAAGAGAAACCATAATTACCTGGGGGAGGTTGTTGGGATTCTTCTTGTTGGAGTTCTGCTTATTGCGCTTGTTTGAGAAATCACCGAAGCTGAAAAACCCTCCAAATCCAGAGAGACTGATGGTAGCTGCTTTGGCTGCCAAGGGGTTAAATTCAGGAGTGGGCTTTGGCAGAGGCTTCTCAATATGTGCAAAGGCCCCTTCTGAAAGCGGAACGACCCCGTCTCTGCCGTGGAAAACTCGAAATGCCGTGTCAAAGTTGGGTCCGTCTTCGAAAATTGGACCCTTGGCTCCGGTTGCCTTCACGAGCAGAAAATGGTACAGTTTAGCAAGCAAATAAATACTTATATTCAGATAAAGAGGGGTGGATGGTAAGGACATACCGGAGCGGGGAAATTAACGGATGTCAAGGAAAAACTTGTAGGCTCGTTGATGTTCCTCAGGAATGGGCATCTTTCAATTCCTTGCTGGACAACATTACTGTCTTCCGAGCACATTGGGTCGCCGAAAGCTCTTTGGAAAAAGGAATCCATGTGAACAACAGTCGCAACCTAGCCTGTGAGTGTGAGAGCAATATGAGTCAAGAGATGGTATATGCCAGAACTGTAAGAGATGGCAGGGCCATGATCAGCACTTATGAAATCGATAGAATTCAATCTTCTTTAGCACCGACGGAATTAATAGGCTGTGGACAGACAGATTAACTCAATACAGTCCAATTAAATTTCATCCCTAGGTGCATATGGTTGGATTGGATTTGGCAGTAGTCATACACAATTTGTTAATCCATGCCGATTGAGTCATCGAACTACTCACCTATAGAAACACGCACTACACAGAGACCCACCTACCAACCCAGCAACCACCCCTGTTACTAATCGGTATCGGCTCCTTTCATCTTCTTGGTTGGAATGAAAATACGAAATGATGCAAAATTAATTTCATTCCAGGATTGCCGGCTCGGAATTAAGCCGGGTAGAAATCAAGGGAAATGATAGGGGCAAGGATCACGGCAGATTTGATCGGAATCGCAATTTGTGATGTTTAATCTCGCAGGGCGATCAACGAATCGACCGGCCCAGCCACCCATCCCCCCAAATCGAATTCGACGAGGGGGGCGGGGCGCCAATCACGCATAGTAACCAATCAACCAGCCCATCCGCCCGTCCGAAATCGAATTCGACGCGGCTAGCAGGGGAGAGGGGGCGGGAGGAAGGAGGGAGAGTAACCTGGAAACTGAAGCGCGGGAGGGGAGAAGGCAGACGACGAGAGGAGGCGAGTCGCGCGGGCAGCTCTGGATGTTCGGTGTGGGTCGTGTGGAGAGCACAGGCGAGATGAGGAGAGACGAGGAGGGGGAGGCGACTCCGAGGGGGAGGGATTGGTTGGGTAGTTGTTGGGTGCGGTGGTTGGCACGCACCCCCCATCAGCACATGCGTAGACAGGGAAACGGGGGGTGGGTTCGGAAGGTTTGACCCTGCGACCCGGCCAGGCGACAGCGAATTGCAATTCACGCACGCGGCGCTCGCACTGACTGCGTCTGCGTTTGCAGCCGCCCCAATGGCTCTTTCTTCCTTGCTTCGTGTTCTACCTCCTGCTCTCGTCTTCCATGTTGATTGATCCAGCGAACCGGTGGTGGTAGCAGCAGCCTGCGTTCCCACTTGTTCAAGTGAGAATCTAGCTTGCGTTCCCACATCAAATGAAAAGAAAAGAATAGCGGACCGAACAATTTTTGTGTGTGACCTGCGTGCACCTTTCCTTTTAAATGGGACGCACGTCGTAAAAAGGATCGACGATTAGGTTAATGTAGCTCGCATAAGAGAAACATTAGTAACGAAATCTCCGACGGCGACCCATAAACAGTCCGCATACGGTTGGTTCGGACGTGTTGTGTCATCCAACACGTGATTGTATCTGTTCGCAGAGCATTTCAGGTGTATTTTCGCCCGCAAATCGAAGATCAATATGGGGGGCTTTGTGGGCGTCCGGACAACACCCAAGTCCGCTCTGACCGTCCTAACCCAACAAAACCCCTCCTCTGATTTAAAAAAAAAACAACCTCCTCTCTCGCTCGCGTGTGTTCTCGTCCGACATGCCAAAGATCACCCCCATGTGGTCAGGTGCGACAAGTGGCGCGCTCATGTGCGCCATTAGTCCCAACCTAAGAGTTTTCTTTTTTTATAGATTCATTTATTCAAAACGTTTTATTTTTTAAACCGTACGTTCAAATCTCAAACCGTTTTCACCGTTGAATCCCTCGTGTCGAGATCTTTAAAACCATATACCATGCTGATAGATTTCGACAAACTTTTTTCTCGGAAAAACCAGACGAAAAGAATTGAACCGAGAGCACATTTTTTCCCTTTACGAAGAGGCACACGTTTTTTTCCCTTACCGATCCTTGCCTCCACGAGAAGGAAATTCATGCCATAAAAAATATGCATTTTTTTTCCTTTTTCGAGAGGCATGACCGTGCCTCTCTCGGAAGCAAATCCGTGCCTCCACGAGAAGTAAATCCGTGCCTCTCGCGGAACCAAAAGAAAATGAAAACGCATTTTTTTTCTCAAGAGGTACAACCGTGCCTTCACGAGAAGTAAATATATGCCTCTCGCGGAGGGAATAAAAAAGAAAACACATATCTTTTTCCATTTCCGAGATACACGATCGTGCATCTCGCGAAAGCAAAAAAAAAGCAAAACACGTTTTTTCCTTTCTGAGAGGTACGAGTGTGCCTCTCGTGGAAGCAAATATGTGCCTCCACGAGAAATAAATCTGTGCCTATCACGAAAGAAAAAAAGAAAACCTGTTTTTTTTTCCTTTAGTCACGGAAGCAAATTTATGCCTCTCATGAAAGAAAAAAAGAAAACATGTTTTTTTCGCGTAAAAGAGAATCGTATTTTCTTTTGGTCCGAATCCTAAGAAATACCAAGGGAAAACATGAAAAACCGAAAAACCCGATTTTATCATCTAAAAGCCAAAAACGCGTACATGAAAAAATCAAGATCCAGAAGGAGCGCCCAGAGTGCGACATGTGCCGGTGGCTGAGAGCACGATTTTTTCTCGGCGGTTATCTTCAGGTTTTCATGGGGTCTTGTCAGTTTTCTCAATTGTATTTCATTTCTCATTTTCACTCTCTTTTTTATTTTTTTATTTTAGTTTTCGTCTTTATTTTTCTTTTTTTATCCTTGAACTTTTTACAAAAATGTTTTTATTTTTCCAATTTCTTTGAATTTTTTTTCCATATTTGGAATTGTTTTCAAATCATTGTGCGCTTCTGTTTTACAAAATGCAATTTTTTTGTCATTTTTTGAACTTTTTTACTTTTCAAAGTGGTTAATTAAAGTTTTAAATGGATGAAAATTTACAAATTCATGATTTTTTTACAAATGTATTAACTTTTTTTTGTAATATCGATGAACTTTTTTCAAATCCATGAATTTTTATAATTTGTGAACTTTTTTTACAAAATCTCAGACGTTTTTGGAAATTCGCGAACCTTTTATATTCACGTAATCTTTTTTGAATTGGCGACTTTTTTTTTGCTACTATTTTTTTCCGTTTTTCCCAAAATTCAACCATTGACCGATGAGCCAAACGCGCTCTGGAGAAGCGACTGCATCGCGCATGTGAAAACCGGCCGATGGCTGTGAGCTAGTGGGCATGAGAACTCCTAACTGCTGCACAAGGCACAATTAGGACGTCTCTCCTCCCGCTGAGCCCGCATGGGGCTGGTTAGCCAACTAATGCTCACGCGCTGGCTCGCGTGGGCTGGGCCAACAGCGAGCCTTCTCTCGCTTGCTCGTTCTACGATTGACAAAGACCGTTAACCGCGGACTTCTGTAAAAATGTTCATGGAATTACAAAAAAAATCCGAATTCAAAGACATATGTATACAAGTTTCTTCTCTCACGAAAGGAAATCCGTGCCTCCACAAAAAATAAATGCGTGCCTCTCGAGGAACGTAAAAAATGAAAACACATTTTTTCCTTTCCCAAGAGGCAGGATCATGTCTCGTGAAAGTAAATCCATGCCTCCACGAGAATTAAATCCATGCCTCTCGCAAAAAGAAAAAAAACATGGTTTCTCCCCTTTCGGGAGGCACGACCATGCCTCTTGCAAAAACAAATCCGTGCCTTTACGAGAAGTAAATGTGTGCCTCTCGCAGAAGGAAAAAAACATGTTTTTAACCTTTCTAACGTGCCTCCACGAGAAGCTAAATATGTGCCTCTCGCGGGAGAAAAAAAACAAAACATGTTTTTTCGCGCAAGTTTATTTTTAGTCCAAATCCTAAAAAAACCAGAGGTAAACAGAAAAGCCGAAACCATTTTTTTATATCTAAAATCCGAAAATGCGTACAACAAAATAAAATAAATAAAATCCAAAGGAAGCACTCAAAGCGCTGTACGTGACGGTGACTGAGAACGTGCCAAGTGCCGCGCTCCCAACCCACCCCCAAGTGACCTTTGGAGGGGCTCCCGAAGGAGTACTCCTCTGTTAGTTTGTTCTCCGCACACCGTCCTATGCACAATGTCTGTAAATGGGCCAGCTCATGTAGGACTTCTTTTTCACAGGTTTTTAGAGAACCTTTTCTAATGATTTGTACTGGGTTTTTTCTCGACAGTTTTCTTCTAGTTTTCATGGGGTTTTGCCAGTTTTCTCAATTGTTTTTTCTTTTTCTTTTTCACTTTCTTATTTATTTAATATTTTAGTTTTGTTCTTTTATTTTTCTTTATTTATCCTTCAACTTTTTTCAAAAATGTTTTTTCTTTTCCACATTTCTTTGATTTTATTTCACATTTGGGAAAAAAAAAATCAAATCTTTGTGTTCTGTTTTACAAAATCCTGAACATTTTGTAATTTTTGTGAAATTATACTTTTCCAAGTGGTTAAACCTTTTATGAAAATATATGAAAATTTTCAAATTCGTGTTTTTTTTCAGAACTCATGGTCTTTTTCAAATTTGATAACCTCTGTTTTCAATATGGATAAAAAATGTAAACCCTTGATTTTTTTTTATAATTTGTGAACTCTTTTTTACAAAATCTTGGACATTTTTGGAAATTTGTGAACCTTTTAAATTCTCATGATCTTTTTTGAATTGGCGACTTATTATTTTATTTTTTGCTACTATTTTATTTATTTTTCTTTTTTTCCAAATGTCAACCGTTGATCAACGAGCCAAACACGCTCTGGATAAGCGACTACACCGCACATGACCGGCCGATGGTTGTTAGCTAGTGGGCACGAGAACTCCTAACCGGTGCATAGGGCGCGATTAGGAGGTCTCTCCTCCTGCTGAGCGTGTATGGCGCTGGTTAGCCAACTAATGCTCACGCGCCCGCTCGAGTGGGCTGGGCCAACTGCAAGCCTTCTCTCGCTCGACCGTCGTCTCATTCACTTGCTCGTTTTACGGTTGACCAGAACCGTCAACCGTAGACTTCTCTAAAAATGTTCATGGAATTACAAAAATTACAAATTCAAATAAATTTATGTACAAGTTTAAAAAATCTTCATAGGATTTAAAATATGTTCTTAAATCAAAAATATATTCATGAATGTGAAAAGGTTCAGAATTCCAAAAAAGTACACTGATTTGGAAAAAAGTTAACAGATTAAAAGAAAGTTTGCTCATTTGAGAAACGTTAATGAATTTGGAAAAATTTAAGTGATTTGAAGAAAGTGCAGGACTTCGCATATTTGCAAAAGAATATCATTGATTTGAAAATCAAATCGTGAGTTTGAAATAGGGTTCACAAACTTTAAAAAATTCCACACATTTGAAATATGTCCATCAACTCTAGAAATTTCATGGATTTTAAAAAAATATTATGAATTCTAAAAAGTTTGTGGATTTGAAAATATTCACAAAAAAGGATAAATGGGAAAACCAAAAAGTAAAATAGAAAATGAAAACTTTAAAGCAAAAAATGAAAATTATGATTAAAAACCGATAGGAACCCCGAGCGGAAAAAAGTAGAAAAGACCAAACTGAAAGCTTCCAGTAGCTTCCCAAAACCGGAAACAAATAAGAAATGCACGTGAGGGCTGCTTATAGAGAAACAAAGGAAACCGTGCTAAAAGTGCTTAATAGGAAATGGCAACTAGGAGCTCCCTATTTTGCTACTCATCCCGCGTAATATAGATTTGTAAGTTGTTTCTTTTTGACTTTAAGAATTTATCTTTTGTCTATTATCTATTTTCCTTTTGTTTCTGACTTTATTTATTCACTTTATATTTACCATTTTATTTTTTTATTTTGTTATCCTTTCTTTGGAAATATGTGATCAAAATCTTCCATGAACATATAATCTAATGTGCAAATACATGAATTCCCATGAACAACTTTTCGCTAATTTAAGATTTTTTTTCAAATACATGATATGAACATTTCATTTAAAATATAAGATCAATTCCCTTTAGGTACATGAACACCTTTTTTGTTATTTAGAAATATGATTCATTATTAAACTAATTGTGGACAATATTTTTACATTTATTAGATAAAAACATATTTTTATTTTTTATAATACATATGAATTAGGGGTTTTATCATTTATGTCACTGGTTGTGTCTCACTACTCAGTTTTGCCGCTAGGAATTTCAACTGCTGCCATCGCTTCGTTAGGCGCATGCTCAAAAAATGCCACTGCACACCATTATTGTCAGCTCAAATCTCGTTTGCCAAGTTATAATTATCAAAATACCTGTAGAACAACATGTCATCTCTCCCGCTACTCGCTACAATAAAGTGTGGCTTGGTACGTCCTCAATGTATCTATAATTTTT
>CBMN010759972.1:0-12509 GCA_000582825.1 Hordeum pubiflorum
GTGCATAGGAGGTGAGAGCAGAGCAGCAAACACCTCCCACACGCCGGCCGGCCAAAATACAGTGGATTGAGCGGGCAGGAGCAAGCATATATATAGGCATATCTTTAGTCCCGGTTGCTGGCTAGAACCGGGACAGAAGAATTCCCTTTAGTCCCGGTTCCAGCCACCAACTGGGACTAAAGGGACCGTGCCAGGAGCGATGACCTTTAGTCCTGGTTCATGTCTGGAACCGGGACTAAAGGGGTCAGACGAAGCGGGACTGGTGCCCGCCGAGGCCCGGCCGGCGTCCTGGCCTCATGAACTGGGACTGATGCACCCATTAGGAAGAAGAGAGGGCGTCGTGTCTTTGAAGATGGAATAAGGTTCTCCCCGCCTAGCCCCTGTCCCGGTGGTGCGCCTAGCATTGTCGGAGGGTGTGTAGAGGTGTGTCTCCGGCGAATCTCGCAGGATTCAGTCGGTGGTTGTCTTTGCTGGATCTGCCCATATCCGTTTTTTGTTCGTGTGTGGATCCTTTCGATCTACGCTTCGCTTCATCAACATCAGTTGTTGTTTTTGTGTGTTGGTCCTATGTGGCCTTAGCACGATGACTTCCTGACTGTCTATTACAACAAGTTGTGCCCGGCTCTGGTGAGGGAGGGGCGATGACAGCAACATGCTTTTGGCTTGCTTCAGTGCTTGTAGTTGTCGTTGGGTGATCTACGGATCTAAATGTATTTTTTATTATTTCTGGTGTTTGTTGTACTGCCATAATTGAAGATAAATAAATTGGAAGCCCCCCCGCCCAAAAAAAACACATGTTAAATATGGGCAAATCCAATTTGTGTCCAAGGTACACCCACGTCGTCTCGCGGGTTGGCCGGCAATTAAGGTTAGGTCATGTTTTCATTTTCCCTTTTGGGGTTATTAGTTTATTCATTTTTCACAATTCTAGTTAATTCAGTGTACATACACACATTTTCACTTCGATATATGTTCCTTTGTTATATTTTTCAGCATGTTTTCTCTTTTTATTTTATTTTTCCTTTTTCAAAAAATAATGAGAACTTTTTTGTATTTACATAAACATTTTACCCACATGAACAATACATTTTATAGACCTGAGCATTTTGTTAAAAATACATGAGCGTTTGTTTGCTAATGAAGGCAAAAAAACAGAATAAATTAAAGGAAAAAAGAGTCCACATCAGAGATTTTTCCACTTTCTAAGAGGCACAATTGTGACTTTCGTGGAAGCAAATATGTGTCTTCACGAGAAGTAAATCAGTGCCTCCCGCGGAAGAATAAAACCACGGGGTTTTTCCATGTGCCTCTGTCTGAAGCAAACCTTTGCCTCTAGGAGAAGCAAATATGTTCCTCTCGCGGTAGCAAACAAGAACGTGTTTATTCCTTTTCATGCATTTTTTTTCTCAAAGACCTAGAAACTACTGGGACTGAACTGAGAAGCCAAGAAAGCACCAAGAAAACCATCTAAAACCCAAAAATGCATAAAGAAATCCGAGGGAGTGCCCAGGACGCGACACATAATAGTGGCTGAGAGTGCGCCACTTGGTGCACTCTCAGCCCCTCGCTGACAGAAAATCGAATCACACTACCTATTCACCGCTCTCAGCGGCACATAGCCACACCTTCACACATATTTGGATTTGCCCATTTTGATGTATTGTGCTTGCGAGCTACCCGGGTTTGGGAACCTTTGGAAGGTTCTTAATCGATTTTGAAAATATTTCAGAAGGATCTGAACTGTTTCTTTTAGTCATTGGTTTCTCTGTTTTAAAAAAAAACTAGAACAATGCCCGTGCGCGACATCGGGATATAAATAGTACATTAGCATGTCATTTACCTGTTCATATTAATATGATTGCGTATTTTTTTTTATTAAATCATGTCTGTGATTCATCATATATATTGATGATAACTTTGGTAAGTAAATTAAGGCGGAATTAGTTTTAAAAATTAACAAAATAAAGGTGATTGATTATTATATGGGGAAAGTTGGATGAATTAGTGGGGGGAAGAAAAGTGAAACATAAAATCTTACATTCTTCTTAAATAGTAGAGATAGAGATAGAGATTTCCTTTTTCTCTTTCTTTTTTATTATCTATTTTTGTTTTTCTCTTTTTCTCACATTGTTAATTTTTCAAATTTGATTCAAAATCATCAGCATCTAATCGCATATTTAGATTTTTTTTGAAATTTCAATAATTACAAAGAGTTTAAACAGTCATTCCTTGTTTTCATAAAATGTTTTGACATTTCAAAATTGGTTCAAAAATTTCAAAATAAATCTCAAGTTTATTTCTTTTTGACTGTTTAAGAAAATTATTCCTTCTTTTTACAAAAGAAAGAAAATTTAAAAATTATTTTCCTAAAAACAAGAATTTAAAAATCTTCACAATTTCAAAATATGTTCACAATTTTTTTTTAAAATAGTTATGTTTTTAGGAAAAAGTTGAAACATTCAAAATTTCGTCAAGTTGTTCAATTTTTTTTGTAGTTTCAATATTTATTTTTAATTTTATAATTTAAAATTTGTTTCCAATTTCAATTATTTCTAATGGTTTTAGAAAAAAGATCAAAATTAAAAAAATACATTGTGTAAAAAGTTTGGTTTCTGGAATAGTATTTGCTTCTTTTAAAAGAGTTCACTGTTTCCAAGAGATGTTAAAAAAATTGAAAAAACCATGTTAGAATCTTCTGCTGTAGTTAGTTTTTTTTTAAATTTTCATGCTGCCCATTAGTTACTTAGATATGTGGGCTCCAATAGCTAGCGCTAACCCTTCACCAGCGATTGATGAGGATCTTGATTCCTTGTGATGACGCCGATTTATGTGAATTTTTGACATCACTATGTTATCAGTACAGGGCAGACCACAAGCTACTACGACGCCCGCCAACGGACCGGCGTAGTGGAGCCTTATGTGTGCTTCGCGAGCCTATTTGACGTAAAACACGTCAAATAGGAGGTACCAAATCGAAAATGATATGTATCACTCTTTGAGATTCATATCATGTCGAGCGCCCAAGTCACAGTATAATCGGTTGGCACATTTTAGTGCAGAGGAGAGCAATCCGTTGGAGATGTGATCCTTGGAAATGATGGCCGCCTTTAGGAACTTCCTGTAAGGTTCCTGGCTGACTTTAGGAAACTTTGGGAAGGTTCCCAAACTGTTTTTTACTCTACTACTTTTTAAATTTTTGTTTGTTTCTATTTTTAATTTATAATTCATAAAATTCAAATAAATCCAGAATTAATCAAAAATTCATAAATTTGTTGATTTTTTCAAAAACTGTCCGGGATATAGAAAATTCTTCATTTTTTGGAAAACTAATTGGTATTTAAAAATTGTCACAAATTCAAAATTTGATCTATTTTTCAAAATTTATACATGATCTTAAAAAACATTTTAAGATATCAGTCACTAGTTTCACAACAAATAAACAGAGAGCTCGGGAGCATTAAACTCTACTGTGGTTGCATCTTATTGATGTCATATGCCACATTTTAATGAACTTTTGTACGTGGTTGTGTCAATGGTTATCTGCATCATTGGATGAAGAATCCGAGGTCATCCTCCCTTTTGAGGAAAAAATGGGGTTGTATAGAGATAGTGCTAAAAAATAATAAAGCTTTCATTATCATTTTGTTTACCAAATAAAACAAGGGGGAATGGGAAATTGTATGGAGTGTCTTGCGTGACTTTAACTTTGGGAATGCACCAGATAGTGCTCAAGAAGTCTTTGGCGATTGTGTTCTGTGGACAAACTCTTCGAGTGGGTTGCAAATGAAGTTTGCCAGGTGGCAGCTCAAGGTTGGCACCCTCGGAAGCATGCAGATGCGAAGAATCATTTTTTAAACCTAGCATGATGTTTAGGTAAAGCTATTGGCGGTCTCCGATGTTTTGGTGGACGGATACATTGGTGGACTTTAATTCAAATGATTCAAAAATGATATTTTGAAGTTAAAAAAAACAGTGAAATCTTATACATATTTCTGCGGATCTGTAAAATTACGTTCAAAAATATTATTGTTTGCAAGCTAAAAAATATATTCCGATCCAACAATAACAAAAAAGGGGCCCATTTCATTTTATGTATTTTTTTGTATACGTCACGTATGAAAGTATATTGTTATGAGATTTTTCCTAAGCATGCTATATATGTATTTGTGTATGTACAAAAAAATTCAATTTTTTTCTCTCGAAATATGTTTTGTTCGAAAGTGCACCATGGAGCATGTCCTCCGTTTGCTTTTTTCCCTATTGCCGTTTTTTCACCATGTCTCTCGCGCGGATGTGCAACAGTGGCCCTTTGTTTATTTTAGAATGAAATGCATCATTAGTCTATTAATTCAAAGTGGTTCACGCTTTATGTACAAATTCAGGAAGAGAAATATAGTTCAGTCCCTAGTCCATTTGTTATCTCTGCTTTCTCTCATGTCCTCCCCACGCACGCACTTATGCAACTGTAGGTGTGCTTCGATGTGGCCCAAAGTCTATCCTTCTTCCTTTAATTTCCTTTACTTACTTAACTGTAGTGGAACTTCTGCTATTACTAGTAAATTCGTACGTGCAATGCACTTTGATAGTAGACAGTATATTAATTGTACGCTGATATTATGTAGGATATTATTTGCGTGTTAATTATGTTATTTACGCTGGAATTGATATTTGGTATGATATTAACTGGAGGCTAAACGTTTGGAGTGCTCATCATCGGAGCAGCCTGAGTCGTTGGATTAACTTGCGAGATTTGTTGGATATACCCCATTTAATCTTTTTATAATGGTATAGATATAGATTAGTAGAAACGAGAGAGAAAACTTTGTTCATAGGACAAAAAAATGGTTCCATCGTTTCTGTTAGTAAAACTAAGAATTCACTTAAGGGCACGGTCTTTGAAATCGAAAAAGACCATCGGGTGTAAAAATGGTAAGCCTAGTGGATTGTCCAACCAGAGAAAAATGGGAACCGGTAAGCCCGATGGTTTATTAACCTTCAGGACCATTCGCCACAAGTAAAACAACACCCAACTCTTTTTTCTTAGAGAAGGACACGAAGTTTCGGACAGATAATAAAGTATTGAACATGCGATAAAATATCCAGTTTTTTATACTGAAGTAGCACATAGAATCTTGTTATCATATCTTTAGCACATGTTGAAATGTTTTGTTCCAACACACGTCTCTCCTTCCAAGGAAAGGCGGCTAGGGTTTCTGCCTCCCGTCGGTCGCGCCGTTGATCTGCCACGTCTCCTCTAGCCTTAGGGCCATGGGTGCGTGGTGAACCGCGACCCTTGCTGGTGGGAGGGCTCTTTTTTTAGGTGCGACTTCAAGTTTTGTTAGGTTTTGTGTCCTGCTTAGGAAGAAGAGACAACAGCGGCTCCCTGAATATGGAATAAGGTTCTCGCCACCTAGCCCCCGTCCCGGTGGTGCGCCTGGCATCGTCGAAGGGCGTGTAGAGGTGTCTCTCCGGCGAATCTCGCAGGATTCGGGTCGGTGGTTGTCTTTGGTGGATCTGCGCGGATCCGGTCTTTGTTCGTGTCTCTTCAGGTTGGATCCTTTCGATCTATTCTTCTATTCATCGGCAGCGGTTGCTTTACTGGCGTGTTGGTCCTATGTGGCCTTAGCACGACGACTTCCCGACTGTTTACTACAACAAGTTGTGTACGACTCCGGTGAGGGAGGGGCGATGACAGCGGGGCGCCTTCAGCTCGTTTCAGTGCTTGTAGTCGTCGTTAGGTGATCTACGGATCTGGATGTAATTTTTATTATTTCTGTTGTTCGTTATAATACCATGATTGAAGATAAATAGATTGAATATTTTCCCAAAAAAAAGCACATGTTGAATATAGGCAAATCCAATTGGCCGTCCAGGTACACCCACGTCGCCTCGCAAGTTGGCCGGCAATTAAGGTTAGGTCATGTTTTCATTTCCACCTTTTTGATTATTAGTTTATTCCTTTTTGACAATTCTATTTAATTTTAATGTAAATACACAGATTTTTCACTTCGATACATGTTCCTTTGTTACATTTTCAACATGTTTTCTCTTTTTTGTTTTAATTTTCCTTTTCTGAAATATACATGAAAACATTTTGTATTTACATAAACATTTTATCCCACATGAACAATACATTTTATGCACCTGAACATTTAGTTAAAAATACATGAGCATTTGTTTGCTAATGAAGAAAAAACCCAGAAAAAATGAAAGAAAAAAGAGTCGGCATCACAGTTTTTTCCCCTTTCTAAGAGGTACAGTTGTGCCTTTCGTGGAAGCAAATATGTGTCTTCGCGAGAAGTAAATCCGTTCCTCTCGTGGAAGAATAAAAACACGATTTTGTTTTCATGTGCCTCTCTCGAAAGCAAACCTATGCCTCTAAGAGAAGCAAATATGTGCCTCTCACGGTAGCAAACAAGAACGTGTTTATTAATTTTCATGCATATTTGTTTTCTCTCGAAAACCTAGAAAATACTGGGAATGAACTCAAAAGCCAAAAAAGCGCCGAGACAACCATCTAAACCCCGAAAATGCATAAAGAAAATAAATTCGAGGGAGCACCCAGGACTAGGCACATAGTAGCGGCTGATAGTGCGCCACTTGGTGCACTCTCAGCCCACAAAAAGTGACCGTTGCGGGGCTTCCTCAAGGGGTACCACTTGGATATAGTTACTCCCAACGCATGCTGCTACTCGCTGATAGAATATCGAATGGCACTACCCATTCACCGCTCGCAGCGGCAAATAGCCACACTTTTACACATGTTTGGATTTCCCATTTTGACGTATTGTGCCTGCGAGCTACCCGGCTTTGCGAACCTTTGGAAGGTTCTTAACCGATTTTGAAAACATTTTAGAAGGTTTTGAACTGTTTTTCTAGTCATCGGTTTCTCTGTTCTTTTTAAACTAGGAGAATGTCCGTGCGTTACATCGGGATATAAGTAGTGCGTTAGCTTGTGATTTACCTGTCCATAATATTTTATTAAATCATGTCTGTGATTCATCATATATATTGACGATAAGTTTGGTATGTAAACTAAGGTGGAGTTGGATAAAAAGGTAAGTAATTAAAGGCGATTGATTATTATATGGAGAAGGTTGGATGAAGTAGTGCGGGGAAGAAAAGTGAAACATAAAATCTTACATTCTCCTCAAGTAGTTCAGATAGAGATAGAGTTTTCCTTTTTCTATTTATTTTTTATTATCAATTTTTTCTCTTTTTTCCCACATTGTTTATTCTGAGAATACTATTCAAAATCTTCAATATTTAATCGCATATTCACATTATTTTTTGGAATTTCAACAATTTGCAAGATTTGAAACAATTGTTCATGGTTTTCATAAAATGTTTTGACATTTCAAAAATAGTTCAAAATTTTCATAATAAATCTCAGTTTTATGTTTTTGACTGCTTAAAAAATATTCCATCTTTTGACAAAAGATTGAAAATTACAATTTTACTAACAACAAGAATTTATAAACCTTCAAAATTTCCAAGAAATTCACAAAATTTTGAAAAATAGTTATCTTTTTAGAAAAAAATGAAACATTCAAAATTAGGTCAAGTTGTTAAAAATATATTTTAGTTTCAATATTCATTTTAAATTTTGTTTCGAATTTCAATTATTGTTAACGGTTTAGAAATTGCAAAATTGCAACAAAATCACATTGTTTAATTTTTTTCGATTCAGGAATAGTATATGCTTCTTTTAAAAGAGTTCACTGTTTCCAAGAGATTTTTTTTTTGAAAAACCATGTTCGAATTTGGCGCTGTAGTTAGTTCTTTAATTTTCACACTGCCCATTAGTTACTTAGATATGTTAGCTCCACTAGCTAGCAATCATCCTTCACCATCGATGGGTCAGGATCTTGATTCCTTGTGATGTTACCGGCTTATCTATTTTTTTACATCACTCTGTTATCAGTAAAGGGCAGACCACAAGCTACTACAACGCCCGCCAACGGACCGGCCAAGTCGAGCCTTATGTGTGTGTAGCGGGCCTATTTGACGTAAAACACGTCAAATAGGAGGTCCCAAATCGGAAATGATATGTATCACTCTTTGCGATACATATCATGTCGAGTGCCCACGTCATAGTACAATCGGCCTAGCCCATTTTAGTGCGGAGGAGGGAAATCCGTTGGATATGTGATGGTCGGCTTTAGGAACTTCCTGTAAGGTTCCTGGATGACTTTAGGAAACTTTGGGAAGGTTCCCGAACTGTTTTTTCTTTACTGCCTTTTTTTAAATTTTTGTTTGTTTCTATTTTTATTTTTTAATTGATAAAATTCAAATAAATCTAGAATTAGTCGAAATTTCATAAATTTGTTGCTTTTTTTCAAAAACTGTCCGGGATTTCGAAAATTGTTCATCTTTTGGAAAACTGATTGTTATTTAAAAATGATCACAAATTCAAAATCTTATCTCTTTTTCAAAAATTATACATGATCTTAAAAAAACATTTTAAGATCTCAGTCACTACTTTCGCACCAAATAAACAGAGAGCTCGAGAGCGTTGAACTCTCGTGTGGTTGCATCTTACTGATGCCATGCCACATTTTAATGAACATTCCTATGTGGTTGTGTCAATGGTTATGTGGATCATTCGATAAATAATCTGAGGTTATCCTCCCTTTTGAAGAAAAAATGTGGTTGCATAGAGATAATGCTAAAAAAATCAATAATACTTTCATTATCATTTTGTTTACCAAATAAAACAAGGGGGAATGGCAAATTGTATGGAGTGTCTTGTGTGCCTTTAACTCTGGGAATGCACAAGATAATGCTCAAGAAGTCTTTGGCGGTTCTTTTATGTAGACAAACTCTTCGAGCGGGCTGCAAATTAAGTTTACCAGCTGGCACCCTCGGAAACATGCATATGTTCGTTTTCTTCTTTTTATTATGTCAACATTTACTGATTTAGTATTTATTTTAAATTCGTGATCTTTTTTGAATTAATTCATGCTTTAAATTTATGATTTGTTTTTTAGTTCATAAATATATTTATAATTCTCAAACATTATTTTAAATTCACAAAAATAATATTTAGTTCATGTTTTCTTTCAAGTTCTGAAATATTTTTCAAACTCATGACACTTTTTTTATTTCACAAACATTTTTTAATTCACAAATTGTTTTTGGATGCACAAACATTGTTTGAATAGATGAAAATCTTCCAAAATTCTAAAATAATTAAATTTAATAAATTTCCTAATTCATAAACAATGCTAAAACTGTAGAGAGTATTTTTTGATAGAAAATCGACGAAAGAAAAAAACTGCTGAAGGAATCGGGAAAACAGCACTAGCACTATAGTAGCGATTTTTGGCCGCCTATGGGCCGGCCTACAGGAGCTGCACACGATGCGTATTTTCTCATTTTCGAACACATATGGTGCATACGCACAACAAAAAACACATACGGCGCAGATCAGGAGCTCCCATGTGAGGCATATTAGCACCCCTCCCTCATAGGGAGAAGGGCCCGTTGTGGGCCGAGCCAAAGAAGCTACGTTATTAACGGGATAGTTCAATATGAGAAGGGTGAGAATATGCCTGGTAGAATGTCGACACAATTTGAAATGTCGACATAGGCTAAGGTAATCTTATTCTAAAAATGTCTAAGATAATCCTGGCTAATTATAAATATGGCCCTAAAGTGGACAGATCGCCACCACATTTTAACTATCATTTTAACGTTTAACCTAAGTGGCATACATATTAAGGCAGGTGTTGGAAGGATATGCTACTTCTTTGGATCCATATTAGTTCATCCTATTAGTGACAATAAATATGGATCGGAAGGAGTATCATTTTTTATACTTCAGACGATATAAATTCATCAGAGCCTGTCCGAGTTAGTTGGAGGATAGGAATATCCTTCTGCACATTCGATACATGATAATTGTAGTTTACATTGTAGGAAGGTACGTGTGACGGTGTGAGCACTATTATTCCAACTTCGTTGTGGTCAGTTGGCTATTATATATGTTCCTCGTCGTGCCAAATGGTCAAACCAATGTATATTAGCCATCCGTTTCTAAATATAAGTATTTTTAGAGATTTTAATAAAAACTAGATATAGAGTAAAATGAGTGAATTTACACTCTAAAATACGTCTATACACATCCATATATAGTCTGTATTGGAATCTCTAAAATGACTTATATTTAAATGCGGAGGGTGTACTAGCGAATATATTCCCATTGTAGAAATTTATTTCTTATTTGCTAGCTTTTTGTCAAATGATATTGTATTTGATTTTTTTTCATTGACGTTAATGCTGATGCGAGTCGCTCTCCCGTTCGTGTCTTTCTCTCCCAACTACCCGTACATTCCCACTACCAGAGAAATTAAAAAGCTCCGTGGCAACTACCGAGCACCTTATTCATAATTTCAATTTTTGCAGGTTCCTTGCCGCTGCATTGTACTCCGTCCTAATTAATAGCATAAACCAACGAAAATTAAGATGTTTGTTATCAAAAATCACATTTCATAAAAAAAAAATCTTCAGAAACCACACAACTAACTCTCTAACCACTCTATGGTGCTCATTCTGACGCGTGGGGCTACCAACACCTCCGATATACTGATTCGACATCACATCTTGAAATTAATGAAGTCACCATAAGTGTTTTGTAGTCGACAAGAACATGAGTGTGGTAAGTCTGTGACTTGAACTCGGGTGGGTTGGTTTCACCACAAAGAATCTAACCATCTGAGTTACGCTTAGTTTACAATGAGTTTTTTTTCTTAAAACAAAATAATACACATATCATGAATTTGAGCATCCAGATAGTTCTGCCCGATGCCAACTAATAACTGATTATACAACGCAGAAATCTGCAGACACCACCGTACGTCCGTATCCTTACATGTGCAACCCCTGCAAGGCTGCAACTGGTTCATTCTGAAGTTTTGTACGGCTTTTGTAGTTAGCGAAGGACAAAGTACGTTTAGATCGAATGAACCCTCTTTGAGGTTTGAACCGACGGCAATGAACTTAACGTGTCGCGTTCATATATATAGCTTATCTCTTATAAGTGGTTCAGCAGCCCAGATAAGTTAAATTTTGATGGGAACAGACCGATGCAACTTGATACTCTCAACCAGTTAGTTAATGAAACGGAGCCTGACTTTTGATCACACTGATGAATACGCGTCCACCGTACAGTTGCATCTTGCATGTGCTGGCGCTTCTCCAGGGTCAACTCTTAGTACGGTTTTCCTTTTTATTTTTATGTCATCACATTTTTAAATGGCAACTTGATTTTTGGAACACACAGACGCTCATTCATCCGCACATATACTCATCCTTATGAATACACACGTACACCCCCTATATTATGCGCACTTTTGAGAGACTGAACCACCACATCATATTGAGGTTGGCGAAATTGTCACAGACGTCGTTATATCCATGGAACGTCTCCTCCCACTAAATACACATCGTCGAATGACTTTGAATAAATTTAGAAAACTGCGAGCGCGCCAATATCAAGTCTAGAATTTAAACTTTGATAGGCTGGGAATACCACTGTCCTCCTAACCATGCAACTACAAGTTGTTTCATAAAATGGCATCTTGATTAATAGTGTTCATTTTTCACAAACAACCATGTTAATTAGCTATCACTGCTGCACTTAACCATGCTTGGTATTTAACCGCGTGAATTTGTCAAACATTAAACCTCAAGCAACACACGGTGCCGGTTAGTAGTGATTCTAGGTAATTTCATCCCTTGTCAGATATGTTTGCTTCAACACTTATATATGTGCAGAAGCATGTCGAACTGATGAAGATTGTACTATATATGTTATAAGTGTTGAAGCAAACATATTTGACTTCCACACAACGTACGGGAAGCTACCAAATTTGACTTACCCAGCTAGCTAGGCGACGTGCAACACGTCGTGCTGACTGGATCAGCAACATTTCTTCCTGATAATCTTGAAACGAAATACACAACGATCTTGTCGATCTCTACATAGATCTCGATTGACCGATCGATGCCAACTAGTTAGCACGTCAGAGATCAATTATATACTTTACGCTGAAGGATCGACGACGAGGCAGCAACACTGATCCGTACAGTTGCATGTGTATCGCCTGTGCTAATGTTTGTGCTAATGGATCTACAGTCAACTCTTCCATCCATCGAACGGCTTTGGGTGTACCTGGTCGTGTACATAGGAGTTATACGTTTGGATTGCAGCTATAGATAGCTTCGTGTACACTTCCCACATGCAATGCACTTAATTTCTCGAGCAACGATCATATATAAGCCTATCGTATAAGTAGTTTGGCAACCCAGCTGATATGTTCAACGTATGTGGACACATATCGAGCTCCTAGTGACCTCCTCAGGTTGCGAAGCTGACACCTAAATCGCCATTACTTGCAAGTCACTAGTACAAAACAGGGCTNTGGTCACAGCCCCGAAAAGCCATTCATCCCGGTTCACTCACGAACCGGGACCCATGGGGGCAACGGTCCCGGTTCGTGAGGCCA
>CBMN010759976.1:0-13611 GCA_000582825.1 Hordeum pubiflorum
GGGGTGGTGTGGGCGTAGTCAGCGACTCAGCGCTGTCTCCTATTGTCCTTTTGATTTTTCCCCTGGTTCCAGATATTGAATACTCACCAATGAGCACAAACTGCTCCATTTGTTTCTTTTTTAGTTTTACCCTGAGAGACAAGGGAAGTGGAAGGCAGTCTCAGGCTTGGGAGTTCCTGAAATCAATTAAACGGTATTACAGTAATGCCTACACTGATGGGGAGAAACAAGATGCTATAAACCTGTAAGTGGTGTTGCTTTTATCCTCATAGGAATATTAACCAGACAGGGTAGTGGATGAACTTTTGGAATGCCAGTGGGACAATTTGAATACATGTTCTGATTCTTAGTTTGGTGATACTATCAGATTTCTATGATATTTTCAGCCACAAGAAGGAAAACCAGCTCTTTGGGAGCTGGATCTTCATGTAACAACAGCTGGGGATGATCTTATGTCCGATAGCTACCACTTGAGGCAAGTTTTAGTGTTTTTTTTTTGTTTCAGTTTCTATGGTATAAGGATGTTTAGTCCCTTAACAAGATGATAACCCACAGTTCTGCACTTGGAAATAATGCGTATGTGGGATCTGGAACCACATTGAACCCTGAAACCACACTGAGCCCTGTTCCAGCTTGTAAAGATGATTTCTCAAGGATGAAACCTACTTCTTTTGACAAACTTATAGAAAGCCCATGCAGTTCGATAAGGAGTGTAAGGCTTCACTGTGACTCTGATCTAAAGTTAAGTGGAGGTGTTGGAACTTCTGGAATGGCGCCAGATGCAGCGTATGTGTTCTTCCATTTCTCACACATGGTTTTTGATTTGGTTGATTTTCTTGATGTTCTCCTTGCAGCATGCATTTATGATACAGTGAGATACAGCTTGAAAGCCCTAACTGGTGAAGGTCCGCGCGACGTTCACATTAGGAGTGTAAACCCCCTCCCCCGCGTCGTCCCCTCCCGGGCGACTCAGGGGCGATTAGCGCCGCCACCCCACGTCCCTCCCCGCCGGCCTCCCCGGCCGCTGCCGCCCCGCCGGCGGTGGCGGCCAGCGGCGGCGCCCTAAGGCGGCCTCGCCGCGCTCCTCTCCTTCTTCCCCTTCCTCCTCTCTTTTTTCTCTTCCCCATCCGCCTCGCCTGTCGCCGCGCCGCCGGGGGCGTGGGGCCTGCTCGCCCGTCGCGGTGCCCATGGCCGTCGGGTCGCGTTCGCCGCGACGCCCTCGCGGGCAGATCCGCCCCTGTTAGGGCATCTCGCCGGCCGGCTGGGGGCCTGGGGGCCGCGCGCCTCGTTGCGCGCCGCCGATGTGGGGGGCCTGGCGGCCGCGCCGCCGCCCAGGTGCCTAGGGCCCGCCTCGTCGTCGCGCCTGCCGTCGCCGCCGTCGCTGTTGCTACCTTCTGTGGCCTCGTTGTTGATCTGGGTTGATGCCTGCCTCCCCTTCTTGGGTGGAAGGTTGGCTCCCCTGCTTGGGTTGTAGCTTTGCTCCCCGTTGTGTCTCTGTTGGTTCCATTGTCTCCGTTGGTTCCATTGCTCGGGTCGATGCTTTGCTCCCCGTTGCGTCGTTGTTTGTTGTTGCGGCCGTGTTGCGGAGGCGGAGCACCCACTGCAATCTGAGTGTGCTTCTTGGTGCGCCTCGGCTACCCGATGTTCTGCTCGACTACGGGTTGGAGTTTTAGGGTTTGGCGAGCGAAAGCTCCATTGATAGCGGTTTGTCTTGGACGTAGTTACCCTGTGGAGGGCGTTATCTTTGCCACCCTAGGCTCTGTTCCTGCGAAAGCTTTGGCCGTTGGCCTGATGGTGGCGGCGCTCTAGATGTCGTTCCCTTCTTCAAGGCACCATCTCGGATCCTCTCCGTAGTTGAGTTTGAGTTATTGAGTAGCCTAGGTCTCTTCTTCTTTCGGATTGCAGTGGGTTTCTTGTTGTTGTGGTGCGCGTTGGTGGGTTGAGAGGTCTCTTTCTTTGTACTTTACTTTACCATGGTTCGTAAGCCGCGGCTTACTCCCTGTAGATGTAATTTGTTACCTTCTTAATGCAAAGACGCGACTTGTATCGCGTTCGAGAAAAAAAAAGCCCTAACTGGTTGTTTGGTCAAAGAAACCATACAGAGGCAATTCCAACTGCAAGGGTCGCACCGGTTGAAAATACGAACGAGGGGAACAAAGATGAGTCAAATGTCTCTAGTTGTGGAGAACTGAATTGGCTGCCCTCTTCGGCTGAGTCATGCGAGGATCTTTCGAAAAGGTGATTCCATAAATTGCTACAACTCTTAACAAACTGCCCCTTTTGTGAGTGGGTGACATCGATACCCACCATTTTAAAAACACTATTTAAAATGTTCTACCAGAAAAAGATGAAGACAGCGGGGTATACAAACATTATTCTGAACTCTGCCAGGCAAGCAACCCAATAGCTGTGGCGTGCTAAAGAATTTAACCTTCCTGCTTCTGAATGTATAAGTTTGTAAATTTAATGTCTGTGGTACTGCAGGGGGCTATCATGGATCCTTTCCAGAAGGACACTGAAAAACTAGAACATTATAAGGATGCCCTTAGCGTGGATCTTGGGATTTCAAATGATGAACAGGTAGAGGAAGAAATGGAAGCCGCGTTCAAGGACTACGAGAGCATAGGGTCAGACGTCAGCATCACCCCTTCATGCGGAGCACTCTCGGAGGGTGCAACTCCAAGGCAGCTGACGAGGTGGATCATTGGAGATGAGAGGGTGCTTGTTGGTACTGAATGGGCCACTCCGTTTCTGTGGCGGATTGTACAGTGATATACTGCTAAATTAACTCAGCGCGTGTTTGAGAGTTATTCCCCCAAACCTGCAGGTGTTATATATGTTTCATGAAATCATCTTTCTAAAGCAGCGAGCAGGCAATCCCAGCAGGCTCTGTTTTTGCCTTTTCAATATATAAAGCAGGCCCTAGGACCTTGGTGTTTGGTCCAGAAATACCCACTGTATTTAGCCATTTTTTTTCTGGTAGAACATACGAAGGTTCATGATGATTTATTTTGTGGTAATCCGAGCCTGTCTTTGTGGTGTAATAGGATTGAAATTAGAACGGGGTAGAGGTGGACATGGCAGCTGAAATGTTGTGCGCGCATATGCTTGTACTAATACTTGCACTATTTACCAAATGCGTGAAATGTACCCATCACCAAGCATCACTTTATTAGTAGAAATTTTTTGTCTAAAAATTGCTGTTATCAGACTCATATTTTTAAAAAAAATGCTTAACCATAATTATAGCTGTGAATAACGCAAAATGGCATATTAATTAAGTTCCTGTCAGTTAAAGCCTTGGATAACATGATACCATATTTGATAAGCCAAAACCTTTTGAAATAAATGAACTTGAAAGTTGTAGGTGTCATATTTGAGCTGTACCGATGTCATATAAAATTTATTTGCATCCATACGACCATGTACCTATATAAGAAAGGTACTCGTTGTCGACGCACTACTATTTCTCGTTTTGGCCGAAATTAAAGGAGCATACAGATACAGGAGGGAGGAATGAAGGGATGGAGTGATAAACATATATGGTCAGGTCACACAGGAGACTGTATAGATTAGCAGGGATACTTTAGGTAACTGTGTCAGTGCTAATCCTCAGTAGCCCAGAATCCTCCACCCAATCCGCCAATGTAACCATCAGGGTTACACAAACATATGTAAACAATGCCCGTCATGACGTCTATGGAGTGCTATGGACACTGTTGAGCACCTAATTGGGCAGGTGCCCAGGCTGCTCACCGGATTGTCCGGTGAGCGTGGCCGGACAGTTCGGCGTTGCCGGACAGTCCGGTAGGTCCCACCGGACAGTTCGGTGTAGTCGAGTCCAAGAAGGGAATCGCGATCTGTGCGGGATCTTCGGGGATTTCAACTTGTAGAAGGGTCCAGACCTCCCCCCTATATATACGAAGGGGTAAGGCCGATTGAGGCATATCCAATCGATCAACAACCAATTCAATCTACTATTTTACATCTACAAACCCTAATCCCCAATTTCTCTAGTTTCCCCAATCTTTTCTCCAATTCCTAGCCTTAATCTCGACTCCCCACGTGCTATTCGACCAACCTCAATCTACTATTCTCTGATTTCTCAATCCCTTGCTGCTCTAGCTCGATCCTTGATCGAATAAACCCCTAACGATCCTTCTTCTTCGCGGGAGAAGAGTTTTAGGCCTATCTCTTGGTGATTGGCGCAATTCTGCACCAACACACTTTTTGGCGACTCCGCTGGGGAATCTAGAGGAAAAGCCAAAGATCCGAAGGGTGCCGCAGCCATGCCGAAGCCTTCGGATCACACCGACGTGATGCCCGACAACATCCCGCGGCCGAAGTTGGAGGAGTTGCCACAAGACGTGCGGGACAACTTCTCAAGCTACATCTCGGGCTTGGTGGATGAAGCAACAAAGAAGCTCTGCAACTCCTACACCGTGGATCGCCAACGCAAGGTGGTCAAGGAGAAGGACGTGGACTTCGCGGCGCTCATCTCCAATGTAAGTGCACCATCTCCCCCTCCCCTAACGGTGACTGACGTGGAGAAAGCGATAGCTAAACAGGGCTCTGAGTTTGCAAAGGTGCTCGCCGATCTCAACGGCAAGTTAGATCACGCGATTGGGAAAACGGTCAACCCCGTTTTTCCATCTTATGATACGGCCGCCACCACGGCCTCCCCTGCAACATCGGCTGAACCTGGGTCCTCCCAGGCCCAACCTACGTATGGGATGCCGATAGGATTCTTCTCGGGATAGCCAGAACCCCTGGCATCCATCTTAGGGCCACGACCCGTGTCCACCGGATTATCCGGTACCAACACTGGACTGTCCGGTGCACCGTCGGACTGTCCGGTGGCGGCGGCATGGCTGGACCGGCAACAGTGGCGTCAGCGGCGCCGGCCAGAGCACTGGACTGTCCGGTAGCTCACACCGGACAGTCCGCTGCGACCAATGCGATGGTCGCGTTTACCCCATCACGGGTTACTGTGCTACCGACTTTGGCAAACCATGGCCGAAGTACCCAGATTGGTACTGCACACACCGAGTACTATGAGGCGCCCAATGAATCACAAGGGTTTGTGCCTCCATACACATCGGTAGCTTACGGTGCCGATGGATCCTCAATTGGGACGGGCCGACCTATCGGCCCAATCCCCGATGCGACATTCGACCGTTTATGGTCGGAAGGGCAAAAGGGAGGGGCACCGTATCACAGGCCATACACAGAGGCCGATATCACATCATCGGCCGCCTACATTAAACTCAGAGGAGAAATAGCCGAGACCCTCCAAGCCAAGCTGGGATCACTCTGGCTCAACCCTCCTCGTCGTATCGGAAGCCCTATAATAGCCGATTCGACATACCTTCTTACCCGCATGGGTTTAGAACGCCGGAATTTGTCGAATTCTCCGACGAGGATAATAGGAGTACCAGAGAGCATGTGAGTCAATTTGTGGCTCAGTTAGGCGAAGCTGCTGATAACGATGCATTTAGGGTGCGCTTGTTTTCGCTTTCTCTTACTGGTACTGCTTTTGCTTGGTATGCTGCGTTACCTCCTAACTCAATTAACTCATGGGCTGACATGGAACAAAGGTTCCATGAGCACTTTTTCACGGGTGATTACGAGTTAGGATTAGCTGACCTGGCTTCGGTTCGGCAAGGATGCGATGAATCGGTGGTTGAGTATCTCAAACTGTTTAGGGATACTCGTAATCGGTGGTTCAGGCTCACTATATGCGATAGGGAGCTAGCGGGACTGGCCTTCCGTGGGATGAGGTCGTTCCTGAAAGAAAAGCTAGAGGGAGTGCAGTTTCTCTCTTTGGCTCAGTTACACCAGCGTGCTTCGGTTTGTGAAAGCCGAAGCAAAGAGGTTCAAAGATCGGCCCGCCACAACATCAATGTTGTTGAGGGCGAAGACAACGGCTCAGATGACGACTCTAACGACATCTATGCCGCTGAATGCGTTTGGGCTGATAAGAACAAGTCTCACGTATGCAAGCGGCAAAATCAAGATTACTCATGCTATTCCGTCCACCGAAGAATTAAAGAAGCGGGCATATTGCAAATGGCATAATTCCTTTTCGCATGCTACTAATGATTGTACGGTCTTTTGTTGACAGGTACAATCGGCGGTGAATGAACGCCGATTTAGTTTCCCGGAGATGCAGATCGACAGGCAGCCGTTCCCAGCTGGCACGTACACGCTGGAGTTGAGCGGCAAGAAGGTTTTGACTCGGCCTGATGCGGCCGACATGAGGAAGACGGAGATCCTTGTCATCGGCGACCCACGGGCGGACGATGCTAATCTCAAGGTTCGCCGAAGGGAGGTGGTTTCTCAGAAGACTCCTGATGGCAGGGAGACCCTGAAGATCACCATACCAGGCGCTGGGGAACGCTCGGGGGGACAGGAAGCGCCGAGCCCCTCCTGCCCAGCGCACACCGGACAGTCCGGCAACCTCCGCCGGACAGTCCGGTGCTTCAGCGGACAGTCCGGTGAGGCGCACCGGACAGTCCGATGATGCCCAGATCACTGCAAGACCTTCAGGCCTAAGCGGCCGAGGATCGGGACCTGGAAGCAAAACGTCTCCAAGGCTTCTGGGAAGACTGAGAAGTCAGGACCGACTTTTCAGCAGCTTTTGTCCAAGTACACGAGCAAGAAGGCCGCTCAGACTGACCGGCCAACGTGTCGGTCATCACCTCCCACAAGGTCGAGGCGACAGGGCAAGAGGAAAGCACCGATCACACCTGCGCAGCAGATCGGTCAATCCGTCGTACAGCTGAAGCCGTTGGAGAAGCCGACGCCCGTTCAATGGGGTGATGTTGCGGCTTCTTCATCTGTGGCGTATCCATATTAGGCGTGGGGTGGCATGCCGATGTATCCTTATTGGTATGGACCATACGGCTACCCGACTTGGGGGGCACCTACACCACCTTCGCCAACGGTATCTGCACCATTGCCTTCTGTGTTCGATCAATGGGCGCCGTTTACATCTTCGGCGCAACAACCGCAGCAGTGCCGGACTCCTCGGCCTTCGGGGCCGACAAATCCAGCAGGGGGCAAGTAAGGCCTCCACCCAAGTTTGTGGTACAACAGCAGCCGGCCAGGACTACGGCCGGTGATGTGATCAAGATCGGTACAACGGATGTAACGATCAACAACAATGAAGCTCAAGGACCGATGATTTTTAAATCGGTCAGCAACAACGTTGTGACTCAGCCTAGTGCTGCGGCCAGCTCCAGCAAGCCCGGCAGCATCAAGGTGGCTCACGATCCTAAGTGCTCTCAGCCTCGGTGGTGCCCGGCCGGGTTGACTCACTCACAGAAGAGAAAGCTGCAGCGACTTAGGGCGAAAGACAAGCGGGAGCAAGAAGCCGAGCGGGTGTTCAACGAGACACACCCCATGTACCCACAGAAGAAGAGGGGGCCACCACAGAACGCGAAGACAGCAGCCGAGGCGGCGGCTGAGGCGTCACCGGACTGTCCGGCAGCCGGCGTCGGACTGTCCGATGGAGTCCATCGGACTGTCCGGTACACCTCCTGCAGCATCTCCAGCACAGCACCAGAACCCGGAGGAGCACCCCGACGACACAGGAAGCTCCAAGCCCCCAGGTGAGAGTGTTTCTGACGAAGAGATGCTTGATTATGGTGATACTCCTGATCGTTCGGCCATGGATGTCAGCATGATCACTTTCTCTACCGATTACAAAATCAATCGGTATGACGACGAGGAAGTGGCTCAGTTTGACTTTGGGCCGAAGGATGCTGTTTTTACCAAGCCTGAGGAATCGGTCAACCATGTGAAGCCGCTCTACGTGCGTGGCCATATTGATGGGAGACCGGTGTCCCGCATGTTGGTCGATGGTGGAGCTGTCGTCAACGTCATGCCTTACTCACTTTTCCAGAAGCTGGGCAAGGAGGACGATGAGCTCGTGAAGACCAACATGACTTTGGCCGGTGTTGGGGAAGAAAATCCCATTGAGGCCAAAGGCATCGCTTCCATGGAGCTTACTATTGGGAGCAAGAATATAGCTACTGCCTTCTTCGTCGCTAAAGTCCAGGGAAACTACAGCTTGATCCTTGGGCGGGATTGGATTCACGCCAATCTATGCATACCATCTACGCTGCATCAATTCTTGATCCAGTCGGTGGGCGATGAAGTGGAGATCGTACATGCTGATACTTCGGCCTGCGTGGCAATGGCCGATGCTTCGGTGATCTGGTCCTATGACACTACTCGATGCCTAACAGGTGTTGACTTGACCGATTACCAGTTCGTTGGTGTGTCTAGGGATGGTTTTGTTCCTATCATGTTAAAGCCGGTGCAGAATCGGCTTCATTACATTATGTAATGCAATGAGTAAGTTGGCAGGGGCAAAAACATGTAAACAGGTGTACATGCCGAGCTCCAGTACATCACCGGCAGTCCGGCGCAAGTCACCGGATAGTCCGGTAAGCGCCAGATGCCGGACAGTTCGTCCGGTAACACACCGGACAGTCCGGTGTGCCTCACCGGACAGTCCGGTGAGGACCTGAGCTCGGGTTTTTCTGTCTAGTTCCTATGTAATTGAGGAATTCAGGGACTTAGACAAGGTAGGACAGGGGTTTACGTCGGCCGACCCTCTGGATAAGGTAGATCTAGGGGATGGAACTGTTCTAAGGCCGACATTTGTAAACAGAAACCTGGAAGCCGATTCTAGGAATAAATTGATCGGTTTATTATGTGAGTACTCTGATTGTTTTGCTTGGAATTATACTGAGATGCCTGGATTGAGTCGTGATTTGGTTGAACATCAGCTGCCTATAAAGCCTGGTTTTCGACCTTACAAGCAAAAGCCAAGACTGATTGCTAAAGAGCTATATCCTCGTATTAAGGATGAAATTAATAGGTTATTGGAAGCCAACTTCATCAGGCCATGCAGGTACGCCGACTGGGTCTCCAACATCGTGCCGGTGGAGAAGGACTCAGGAAAGATCCGGGTATGTATTGATTTCCGCAATTTAAATAGAGCTACTCCTAAAGATGAATATCCGATGCTGGTAGCTGATATGTTAATTAATAGTGCATCGAGTAATAGGGTTATTAACTTTCTTGACGGTAATGCTGGGTACAATCAAATCTTTATGGCTGAAGAAGATACGTCTAAAACGGCCTTTGTTTGTCCTAGTTTTATCGGTTTGTTCGAATGGGTTGTTATGACGTTCGGGTTAAAGAATGCTGGTGCAACTTATCAAAGAGCTATGAATTTAATCTTTCATGAGTTGATAGGGATCATCATGGAAGTTTATATTGATGACATTGTAGTTAAATCGGCTGCTTTTGATTCGCATCTAGCCGATTTGCGCAAAGCCTTTGAGAAGATGTGTCAGTATGGTCTAAAGATGAATCCAAACAAATATGCTTTTGGTGTTTCGGCTGGGAAGTTCCTGGGTTTCATAATTCATGAACACGGGATAGAAGTAGATCCTAACCGAATAGAGGCCATCCGGAAGTTAGCTCCTCCGATGTCCAAACTAGAAGTACAAAAGTTTCTTGGCAAGGTTAACTATCTACGACGATTCATTGCGAATCTTGCCGGGAAAGTCGACGCCTTTACTCCTATTCTTCGGATGAAGAGCGATGCGGATTTTACCTGGGGGCAGAACAGCAGCTGGCTTTTGAACAAATCAAGGGCTACTTGGCTTTGGCACCGATGCTCAAGGCGCCCAAGGTGGGAGCACCGTTCAGACTCTACATCGCCGCTGAAGACATGGGCTTATTCACTTATAGAGTATGATTTGGCTTATGAACCTTTGCGATCTATGAAAGGCCAAATTGTAGCTAATTTTGTAGTTCAACATCGGGTTGATAATTCTTGTGAACTAGATATTGCTTATGTAACTCTTACTCCCTGGAAGCTCTATTTTGATGGATCGGTTTGCCATGAAGGACAAGGCATTGGTATTGTGCTAGTTTCACCAGAGGGTGCCGCCTCTGATTTTATTGCACTAACAATCAAGCCGAATATGAAGCTTTGTTATTCGGTTTAGAGCTTCTGCAATCTATGGGGGTAAAGCATGTACAAACTTTGGGTGATTCTCAGTTGGTAGTCCAGCAAGTATTGAGGGAGCATCAATGCTTAGATGGTGTGTTGAATAGCTATCTCAATAAGTGTTTGGATATTATTCATTCTTTTGACAAATTTGACATTCGGCATATTATTAGAACTGAGAATCACAGAGCTAATGATTTAGCTCAGAACGCATCAGGCTACTGCATAAGCAAAGGGCGATTTCACGTTGCCAAAAGGCCGATGCTTGAAGTTCTGGGTGCTGGACAGAGCACATCGGACTGTGCATAGCACCGGACTGTCCGGTGAAGTCAGGGAAGCCCTGACTTTGCCCATTCATGATTCGGCCGAGGTTCAGGCCGATCTGGGTGATTGGAGGACACCCATTGTTGTTTATTTACGTAATCCCAGTGTCAGAACTGACAGAAAGGTTCGGCGGGTTGTTTTCAAGTATACACTTGTCAATGATGAGTTGTATCACCGAACTTCTAGTGGTGTCTTGCTTAAGTGTCTCGGCGGTGACGATTCTATTTTATCTATGGCTGAGGTTCATGAGGGCATTTGTGGTACTCATCAATCGGCACTTAAGATGAAGTGGATGTTAAGGAGGGCTGGTTTCAATTGGCCTTTGTGATACCTCCGGTATCTCTAGGACTCTTGCATCAACATGACATGAGCATCATTTCATTCATGAGCACGAATTTGAGCAAATTTTCAAAGTTTTCAAAAGCTAAGATGTCAAATGCAAAGTGTTGATTTCTGTTTTCCTAAACAGCTGAATACAAACCTGCTTGTAGTTCAAAAACTAGGTAGAACCAGAGAAAACTTTCTATGGAAAACTTGTAGAGAACTTATAAATCTTCAACTTTGTCCAAATGGTCGAGCTCTGGTTTGGCCTTGTTTGGGTAGTGGAAGTAAAAATATGTGAGTGCTGTTTTCTGTCAAGAACAACACCTGAAACTGATCTAGCTAGTGGAGGCTGATAGAATCATTTTCATGCAAAACCTTAGTAACCAAAGTTGTATGTATTGAAGTGTATAACAACTTTTATTAAGTGGTCATGCTCGGGTTATGCTTACATTTTGATTTACACAGCCCTTTCCACCTGGGTGTCACCTTGGTCAAATCTGGGACAGTTTGAAAACTACAAATTTAATCAAATCTGAGAACTGAACTGGCCTCTGATCCTTTTAGCAAAGTTGTAGTACTAAAAATTTGGAGTAACTTTCCCAATTGGTGTTCTGCCTGGATCGGCCATCTAGGGCCCCTAATTTTCGAATTGAGGCAACCTGTTCTCTGGGTCAAAACCCTGGTCAACAGGGGAAGACCCTTGTGTCTATGACATGAGGGCCCGCCCCTCTCTTCTCTCTGACTCGCGGGCCACCGCGGCCCCGCGCCTCCTCACACTGACCGGTGGGGGCCACCTGTCAGCCCCTCCCTCTCTCCCTCCTCACGCCGTGGACGGGAGGGGACGGCGCGCGCCCGTGCCACGCACGCACGTGCACGCGGTGCACCGCGCCGCCCCGCTCCTCTCAACCCCTCGGCCTCTTCGGTCCCATGGACTGCGCGCACCCAACGCTCGACCTCGCCGCGCCGTTCTCCACCGACACTTTGCTGTCGCTGCGCCGTTCGCCGCGCCGCGGTGGCAACCGTGCGACGCGCAGCGGCCACGCGCCGGCCGTCCCTTCGTCGCCTTCAATACGGGGAGCGGGCAGTTGAGGCGCCGTGCCCTCTCCCTCGCCTCGCTGCGCTGTGGACCACCCAGCCATCGTTCACTCTGCCCCGTCCCTTAAAGCCAAGACGAGTGCGGGCGGGGGAAAGTTTTCCCCTCGCGCCCGCCATTGCCGCCGTCCCGAAGCTTCGCGCCATCTCCGCCGTGTCCAAGCCGCCCCGACCGCCGCCACCTTGCCCCCAAGCCCCGCCTCAACCCCCTCCGTCTTTCCCCTCACTCTCCGGGGGCCATCAACGCCGGTATTGGGCCAATTTGGCCGTTCCTCCGCCGCGACCTCACCATGGCCTTCGGAGCTTGAGCTCCAAATTCGTTCCACCCGAACCGTCGCCGTCGTCCTTGTCTTGTCCTCAAGCACCGCCCCGGTCTCCGCCGCCGATTCCCCCTCTTCTCGTCTACGATCAAGCACTGGAGCACCCCCATCGCCGTCGACCCTACCGCGCCGCCGCGCCTCACCGTCGCCAGCCCGGCTCCATCCACGTCATCGACCCCGCACCCCCGTGCCGTCATCCCCACGGGCGGGGACACGTCTCGCGACCCCCGGCGCACCGCCGCGGGCTCGGGACGCGCCGGTCCGCGCGGGCGCGCCGCGCCATCGCGCACCCGACACCACTCGGATGAAGGAAGAAGAAGCCAGGGGCTTTTGCCCAAAGCCCCCTCCCTTTTCCTTTTATTGCGCGCGCTATTCATTGAGTCATGTAATACTTAGGTATAGACCCCTAGTGTATATGTTTAATTCTGTTTAAATCCCTAGAATTATGCATTCGCTTATGTGAACTTTAAAAATCCACAACAATTTAAGGAAAAATCAGAAAATTATGAAACTTGTTTTGTTAGACTCCATGTTCTGTGTACTTTACAATGGTTATGTTCTTGGTATATGAAATGACTGAATTGCCCCTGTCCTTGGCAGTTTTATTTCATACATGTGTAGGTGTATGTTTTGGGTGATTTCCATGATTAAAAAGATTGGATACTTGGATAACTGAGCATGTTAAGACTCCGTTGTCATGCCACCCCAATTATCAAGGATCATTTATATTGCATTTCCATTTCTTTCACATACGCATCCATATCATGCATATAGGATTACTAACTGCGGTTGATGATCGAGCAGGATTTGGTCTTCTCTTCAAATCGAAGACGGTGGTGTCGCTGATTAATCCGTCCCTGCTTTCAAGGGGTTGCCTGGGGCTAAGCCCACAACCCGGCAAACTAACTGTTTGTTGGTTTTCTTTGTGAATTGTTAAGGTAGGAAGACTGGACCCTCCTCACTGGAGTCCCCCACTGTAGCATTACTTGCTATAATCTATTTATTTTACCTGCCTATCGTACTTGCCATGGTCTTATGGCTTGTACCTCACTTAGCATCATATGTTTAAGAGCGCATGCTTAGTTTACCTGTTATGCTGTCTCATTATACATGCTAGTACTATTGTTTTGATACTCATGATCAATGTTTGGTTTTGTATGCTATGCTTACATGTTGTGATACAGGCTTTACTTCATGCTTTACGTTAAATGCTATGATCTTATGCTTAGCCCTTTCATGCTATACTTATATGCTTATGCTACATGCTGTTACTTATGATACATGCTACTACTTTATGCTACATGCTTTGCTTCAATACTTTATGATGATCATGATGGTTAATAGTTGAGAATGCATGCTAAAATATATTGGGACCGGGCGGAGATGGGCTGTGTTGATTATGCATGCTGTTGGTTCACTACCAGAATCATGGCCGACGCCGACGGTGTTATATACGCCGACGGGGGCCGTCGGCGTATATCAACCTACGCCGACCACCGGTGCCTAACCGTCGGCGTA
>CBMN010760029.1:0-10345 GCA_000582825.1 Hordeum pubiflorum
CCGTTCCCAGAACGCCGACACCTTCATGTTCCTGTCGCCGCCGGTGCCCCTCGCCAGGCAAAGCCCGGGCAGATCCGGCAACGGTGGGACCTTGCTCTCCGGCGGCTTCCCCCCTCGAGCATGGGGACTCGACAAGGCTGACGAAGGTGAGCTTCTCCGGACCTAGGGTTTCGTGACAGCGACCCCAAATCAAGAGGGTCAGGCCTCTGGACCTGGTGTGGCGAGCAAGCGAGCAGCGCAGCACGGCCCTGCGGGGGCGCGGCTGCTGCTGCTTGGCTATGCCCCGCCAGATCTGGCGGCAGAGGCTGCGGGTCTCGCGGCGACGGCCATGGTCGGCGGTGGCAAGGTGCAGGTGGCAGGTCCCTGTGTCGGTGCCACTAGCCCTGCTCGACGCGTTCCCAAGCGGTGGCTGGCCTGGTTTGGCAGCCATCTGGCGGTTGTTGCTCTGCTCTGGCCGGTGCTTCCCTACTTCGACGGTGACGATACATGGTTTCCCTCTCGGTGCTGGTGGTCCTCTCAGGTGATCTGCTTCCGCGTCTCCTATCTGCCCCTGCTTCGGCGGTCTTTGGGGGTCTGTGGTAATGGGCTGGGGCAAAATCCCTGCACAGCAACGGCCAGCGCTGACAATTGTTAAGCTTCATGCACTAGCCAACGCAACCAAAAGTTCGAACTGATGGAAAGGGCTAGACAATCCACATATACACTTNNACACCCCCTCTCACGTGTGACGCGGAAAGTGAACACGTGGATAGACGCAGATGTATGGCTCAAGAGGCCTATAAGTGGACAAAGGGGGGCAGCAACAATTTTCTAGATAAACTGCGAAAGCCAGGACTTGAACTCAAGACCTTGGACTCTAATACCATGTTAAGCTTCATGCACTNNCCAACGCAACCAAAAGTCCGAATTGATGGAAAGGACTAGACAATCCACATATACACTTCAACAACAATGACGACACCTGAGGGTGCCGTTACCTCCATGGAGGCGCTGTCATGGCCCTGACTGGACCCTCTCCTCGAGCACCGGGGGAAACCCTTGGTCCAGTTCGCTTGACAAGGCAGCAGCGGTGTCTCAGCGTCGTTCCCTTCTTGAAAGCGCTGCTTGGGTTGCACTTGGAGTCCCCGATGCGGCAGCTGGAGATGGTGGCCTCCCCGGTCTTTCCAGCGAGGCTTGCTGGTAATCGTTGTTGTGATGTGGGCTGCAGCATAGGGCGTGGGCATCTGGGGCGCAATGTACGCTGGCGCCAGTGTATCCAAGACGATGGCTTCACTAGTTTCGGCCGGGTCCTGCCACCCACCTGCCGACTCTCCTAGGCACATGGGTGGAAGGTACATTGGCCCAGCAGCCCTGGAGATGTGGTCTTCTTTGGAGGCGCCTGGCAAAGGTTGTGACACGGCCTTGAAGCTCTGAGTCTAGCTGCGTCGCCATTCATGGTTGGAGCCTTGGAGGCTGGACAAGGCGAGACCTTTTGTCGTTGCGGTCTGTAGTTGGTGGCACCTCCTCACCTGCCCGTTTGGTGAGGACGGTGATGTGTGTGCGTGTGTCCCTCCTGCAGGGAGGTTGTACCTGTAACTTTATTCTCTTCCCGTTCAATGAAATGAAACGCAAAATCTTTTGCGTTTTCTCGAAAAATATATGTTAATACTAACATTTTAAGTAGAAAAACATTTTAAAAGATGCTGCTTTGTAGTATTATTTTGTTGCAATAACTCTGCACATCTAATCTCTGTTTTGTTGTTATTTATTCAAAGAGGATAGAAGCTACACACATTACATGTCACAAACAGCAGGATATACGATGTCCTGCTCAGAGTTTTGAAGAATCATTGGTTCAATGACAGACTTAAAGTAAGCCCAACGCAACAATATCAAATGTAGACATTCCAGTTAATAATGTATTAACGTGTGCTTCATGTTCAATTTTCTACCAAGACAATATTGATTGATTGACAAAAGCAAAGAGGTTGGTGACTCAGAGTGAAAGCACATGAAAACTTGCAGGATATTATAGTATGACACTCAAGCCAGAAAACTAGCCAAACTGAAATTACTGTATAACATATATTCAAAGAAGCTGTAGAACAAACCTTCTCATCATAACGAAATATCGACAGGTCAAAGTATGGTGAAGGACTTTGTGATTGGCAAGTGTAAGGCAATGATGCCATCATCTTTTTCACAAACTGCTAAACAGAAAACAAGTAGCAAACTAGCAATCATCAAAAGGTTCATCATTACATCCTCTAACAAAAGAGGTAAATTGTTCACAAATCAGATGCCTTAAGCATACTCAAATGAGAAATATTACCTCCATCCCAAATTTCTTGTCTTAGATTTATCTTAGATACAGATGTATCTAACACAAACGTGTCTAGATACATCCGTATCTAGACAAATCTAAGACAAGTAATTCGGAACGGAGGGACTATGTAGTAACTATAGTTATCAAAATAAGTCATCAGCAACAAGTGACCGTTTCACACCTTTAGTTTTTTCATCTGAAAGGTATGGGTTTCTAACATTTTCAAAAGCATACCACCTCATCTGGAAAATATATATAACTGAAAAGGCATGACAACCACCAGAAAATAAGCTTAAACTAAAAATGTTTGCTTTTTCTTAGTTGATTCACTGAAACCTGAAACAAATTGGACTTCTAGTACTACTAGAACTGACGCGTGCTCAGGGAAGCTAACCTGCAAGGGTACAACTCAATTTCTAGCCTTACATTATTTGGAATTCTCTACATTATATCCAAGAAATCTCTTTTTATTATGCAATTAATTCTGAACATACATATCCAAGAAAACTGCTTTTTATATTGCATGGTATGTATGTTATATCCAAGAAAACCTCTTTATTGTGGGAATTGTGCATGCTATTACTAGAATACGTCAAAACATTTTAGTACAGTGGACAATTGGAGCATCATCCTTGGAAATAAGGAGGCCATTAGCACCGCAACATGCACAAGTCCTCGCATCTTGTCGAGGCATTTAAATGGAAAGATCAATAGAATGGTTTACAAAAAAATGCATCATATGTTCATACGACTCGCTTTATCAACATTACCTGTGAGGAGCTGCTTCCTTTATTTTTAATGGTGTGGAGTTGATCAAGAGCATGAACACTATTGGAATGTGACGAGATAAATTTCTCATGCAAAGAATTTTGAGGATTTGCATGGAAATGATCATAATAATGTTCAAACAATGAATACAGCTCCTCCGAAGAATTCTGCTGACAAATTATGTATTACGTTCAAACACAAGCGAAAATATATCAAATAACTTGAACATCTCTGATGATCATAGGTACCTGATAGAGTGAGACAATCTCTGTCGTCTCCATGTTGTACACAGCAAAGAATGCTAGGTTTTGATCAGTGCTACGAGTAACCTAAAGAAATATATTAGAGCGTCTGCAATTAGATGGTGACAAGATGCGAATAAAATACTGGTAAGATGTCAGAAGAAAATAGATTTACCCCTCCATCGACACTACCAAACTTGATAAATAGGTGATGGCGATCCAAAAACTGTACCTGTTCCACTATCATGTTATAAACACCTCTTGTAAAAATTCTTTAGCAGAAAACAATGTGTTCAATTGAACAACATAGTCCCTGTAAATACTTAGGTTACTGATAGCTAGCTAAAATGAACAACAAAAACTGTAAGTGGAGAATTTAAACTTTAATCTAACAGAAAAAAAATGAAGGGATTGCAGTAGGAGAAAGAAAAATCACACAGAAGACTGCAGAGAAGGCATAAGACTTACAAAGTAAACCAGCAAAAACCAGGAACAAAAAGGAGGCAAAAGCTAGGCTAGCCAATACTTAAGAATAACCAGAAGAGAGATGAAAGAAAGAACCAACGTAAAAGAAAAACAGAGCAAGCTAGTCTTGAAAGTATATATAGGTACCTTCCATATGATAAGATCCACATAGTCTTGAAAATGAAAATAAAATTTCTTCTTCAGATGCTGGACCCTCTGCAAATAAGAATTACTTTTTCAAACAAGTAGAGATAAAATATTTTTCCTTCACTACAAAGACCACAAGACAAAGGAAGAAGGGGGCATAAGCAATAGCATAAGTTTGTTTCAACAATTCAAAAGATGCGAGATTCACTGTACACAATAATGACAGGGAGTGCGAATGTTTCAGCAGTGAATGCTATATACCTAAGAGAGTCATCCCCACTAACTTACTTATCTCAACAGGCAAGCACGACACATCACCAGACAACTATGGATGGGATAAGGTCCACCTCAACATGCAACCATGCATGGGGAAAAGACCCACCACCACATGCAACTATGCATGGGAACATATTTTTCATTCTTTTATTCTATTTATATTCAATAAATATATTACAACTATACATAATCAAATACGATAAGTTGTAATTAATTTAATTTTGTTTCACATGTTTTTAATCAAAATATATTGAAACTGATTCCGTCGGCAACGCGCGGGATATCATCTAGTGCAATAAATTAGAGATGATTTTAAGCATCATAATTGACTTGAGGATTCAAAATACTGAGATCAACCTGGGAATAACCAAGCGAGTAAGAATGCAAAGCACAGATCAAGATCACATAGCAAATGAATGAATGGCATGTAAGATAGCTAAGTAGCTAACCAAAGCCTGATCAGGTTCCTCATTCCATGTCTTGCGGAAAATAAATGATAGCAACCGTTGCTTGATGCCAGGAAGAAAAGAACTCCCTTGTGCAGCCTGCAAGCATAAACCACATTATCAGTTTCGTAGTTCACAAGTTCAATATCAGACAATTTCCAATTAGTCTTGTTCAAGGATGACAGATTGCAGACATGAAGGTTTGCTACAGCCTCCAAAGGCTATTTGCTGTATAGAAATGATGTGGGTAAAATAAAGACTATTTTCAGACAACAATTAGAGGAGATGAACGAAAGAATATCAAATAAAAATTTGAGAATTCGGTAGTAATACAGAGATTTATAATGATTGCCGGATAAACTAAAATTATATGTCTCACTAAACCATGTGGTATGTTGCACACATGTTCCAAAAGTGATCGTATAACTGATAACATGTTAATAAAGGTACGTCAAAACAGGCTAATAGGTAGATGCTGCGAACCGGAAGAAACAAATATGACAAAATGAATGCAACCATGTACAGACTGCAGACCCAGCAATCTTGAAAAATACAAAGATTTGCATGTACCAATACCTGGCCATGTGAATAAAGAAATAGTTCGTCATCTTCCCGGCAAAATGCACCAATTCTCCGTACCTCAACAAGGCTGCCTGAATCTCGGATTTGCAGGACATGTATTGTTTGATATCGAAGAGAGACAATGCAAACCAGATCCTCATACAAGTAAGCACCAATACTATGAGCCAAATTGATAAAATCATTGCAGAAAGCTTTCTCGTCTAGTATTGCACCATCTTCTAGCCTAATAACACAAATACAGATGTGCTAATCCACCCAAATGTAGGAAAGCATGGTTACAGAATATATTTTAGTTTTGAGTTAAAAGCTGCATTCTTCCTAAATCAGGACAAATAGATAACTGTACCTTACAAGATAGAAAGTTATTTTCTCAATTGATGGTACCCCATGAATTGCACCCTCAGTGACACTTGAGTCATTACTTTGTGCAGTTGACGTTGCAAATAAGCCATATTGATGGCACTCCATGTAAAGAAAAAAGTCCTTACAAATGTACTCATTGCTGGATGCAAGTGAGATTGAGTAGAGCTGCTTAAAGAAACTGTCAAATCTCTCTGCATTGGCCGGAAGATCATGAGAATCACATTCTTCATGGCATGAAAACGTTAACCAGATTGGACGGTACACAATCAAATCTTGGTGGTTTCGACTAAAGGCCACAAGATACTTGCCATCATCAGTGAACTTGCGAAACGAATAATCTGGGCAATCTATGTCGTATATAGTGTAACTTGGAACCAAATTCTCATAGAATTGTCTGACAGTATTAACCTGTCGAACAAAGGGAACGAGAAGAAAGACCACTTAGATATTCTTAAATTGCAAAATAAAAAGGTTGCAGAAATTTGCTCTCATCACAAGTTCACAACTAAGACTCAATATGAAGAGCATGCTAGAACACCAAAGCATGTGAATTCCAATAATTACAGGAAGACAATACACATTGGTCATCAACAAATATACAGCAACAAGTGTGAATTATGTCTACCTAATAGAAGATATGAGCCTACATTCTGAAGCTTTAACTTTTGATAGTTACACTCACCATCTTGGGTAATGAATATCTTTTATCTAAAAGTACGTGTTGCCACAACATCAAGTGTGCAGATTTTGTGCATGTTTCATCTATCCTAGCTTATGGACAAATGCAATAACAAATTCATCAATATTACATGTATTTTTATTTTCAATCTCACACATTAGGCAATTGTTCACTTATTTTTTCATGCTTGATAGGTGTTCTGCACTACCTAATAACTCTACCAAAAAAAAACTCTCAATTCAGAAGTCCAAGGATTTTGTTGCATTATTCCTCACACCCAGTTTCACACTTGACATCCTACACCATTGTTTTGTTTTCCGAACCATAAACTAGTTAACTAAATTACTTGACATAGATATTGTCTAAGTCATAGGGATAAGATAATCTTTCATTGCCCCTGTTGTACAAATCTATATCTTTACCCAATATTAAAGGACAGTGCGTTTCTCCAATTTTTTGGCCAATCCCGAAGTTGATAGTAATTACCCACCATGCCACCCATAAGTCAAAAAATACCCCTTCATTTTTTTATCCATCCCGAAGTTGATAGTAATTACCCACCATGTCATCCAGAAGTTAGAAAAATACCCCTTCGTTTTTCAGGTCATTCCGTTACACAGAATTGTGATAAACAGGGTGAGGTGTGGAACATATATGGCTGATTGGCTCTAATTTAAGCTGGATCGTGGGAAATAAATATTCGTGGGATGGTATAGGCAGCGGCCAAAATATTTAAAAAAGAGAACGTACTTGACTGATTGGGTCTAACTTAAGCGGGACTGTGGGTAAAAAATATTTCAGGAATAGGCTGGGCAAAGTTGATCTTTAAAGAAGAGAACATGACGAGTGACGACCTGCAGGGTATTCAATCAAATAATGCTTCCATTTATGTGGCAACTCCTGCCCATTTAATATTGGGCCGTAGTCCCATGGAGAACGTGCATGAGGTGTGTGTGGGGCGCGGCATGGCCACACGTCTTCTATAATAATCATGTCGAGCAGTCGGCACCCGTCACCAACATGCTTCAATCCTAAGCACCGCCTCACAAATGCTCGCCTTGCCTGACTAGTTGTCGCCCGTCACCAGCGCACAAGAAGGACTCGATCGGAATAAAACTCAAAATCTAAAAGTCCCTGTTGTGTCTAAATTGTTTTTTAGGTTTTTACGGAATTGTTTTTTTCCCGTTGCAATGCACGGGCTCTTTTGCTAGTTATCCTAAAATTGTTAAGGTGATAGGTGGAAAGTTGTCAGTTCACTTGGAGCATTGCCTACTTCATTTCACCTGTTATTTTTTCACGACATTTCACTGCTTATGAGCTAATAGTTATTCACAAGCTTGACATTGTCACATTAATATTTTATTACCATGTATGGCTTAATACCAGGAGTGTCATTAGCTCTAGACTCTAGATATCTCTGGCAAATACCTTAGCCACAGTTCCCATACTACAGCACAGACAGGAGTACCATAGTCAACAGTACAACCCCAAAAATGGGGCTTCACCCCACCCCAAACCCCCCAGAGGCCAAAGTCTAATCACGTGTAGCAACGGCAACCACAGCGATACCACCCTCTGCCCGCCCTAACGCAAGGAAAGCAGCCGCATTCGGCCGCCCTCCGCGTGCCCGCAGTCACAAGAGCACTACCCCTATCACCGATTCTGAGGGTAAGCGAGGCGGGAGGAAGGAGGAAGAAGCGTACGGTTGCGCCGGGGCGCGGAGAGAGGAACTGCCGGTCGAACACTCTGGAGGCAAGGTTACCGCTGCGGAAGAAGCCCACCATCACTGCACCACCCGTGGCCGACGCCGGCGCGGAAGCATCGCACGCGCACGCGACGGGGTGATGAGGGTTGGGGTTGAGCGGCGGGGATTATTACTTACGAGTACTAGTACTATTTTCCGCTGGTGTGGAGGTGAGAGGGCAGGAAGGGGACTTTTGCTTCTGATGATCAGTATTTATTTATGCTCCTTTATTTAAAAGGAGGATACGGAGGAGAGGGTGGGAGAGAAACTCCGATATTTAGGCCATCACCAACTAGGATCCACAAATTTGCTCGGGCGTCGTACGCGCAGGATCAGTCGGTGGACACTAATGTTAAAAACCGTTATTTAACGTCGTTCGCATACGTCTCAACAATTAATTGAATTAACCGAATCAAATTCGTGCAAACACGACAGATTTCATATAAACCAGACGACATTCGTACAAACATGACGGATTTTTATTACATTTAGAAAAGAAAAAAGTACAGTTTCGACCATAAACCTATCCTACGGTGGCGTTCAATATGCAAGCCGCCGTCTCCAAAGCACGGGGATAAGACCGATAAAGTAAAGCCACGGTCTCCAGCGAGCAAGTGTAGAACATGGGAGACGGACAGGCTCACATGGGACAAGGCTCTGCCGCTTCCCATGCCCTACTCATTCTCAGAGGAGTCTGCGCCTTGTCCGTCGCCGTGGACGTGAGGTCCACGATGGAAATGGTGGTGTTGACGTGTCGTCGTCCCATCGGGCCGCCTGAAAGCTCGGCGGCGGCGCGTAAGAGGCGCATCTCGCGTTGTTCTCGTCCGCGATCGCCTGCAGCTGCGCCTCCGCGACGGCCGCATCCTGGCGAGCGACGGCTTGAGCGTGGGCGGCCTCGTAAATCGCACGTTGCTCCACGACAAAGTTGGGGTTTGTCGCCTCCTCGCTCGCGTGCTCGCCGTCGATTTGGCCCTCCGCTAGTCGGTGCTGCTCTAGGAGGAACAGGTTGTTCCGATGTTCCTCCTACGCCCGCTGGAACACCGACATAGGTGCCGACGCAGGTTGCTCCTCCGCAATGGCGGCGATGAAGTGTGTTTGTGCCTGCTCCATTGTGCAGTCGGCATGCACAAGCGCGGGCTCCGGAGCGGTGTCGTCGGAGCTCGTCTCCATCGTGGGGTGGTCCTCATCGTCAGAGACCTCAGGTGAGATGGCCGGCATGCCGGCCACGACTCCTGGCACGGCCGTGTTGGGAACGTAGCATGAAAATCAAAAAAATCCTACGAAACATCCAAGATCTAATCTAGGAGATGCATAGCAACGAGAGGGAGATGTGTCTACGTACCCTTGTAGACCGAAAATGTTAACGATCTAGAGATCGTGGTTGGTGTAGTCGTACTCGCGTCGCGATCCAATCCGATCCAAGCACTGCACATGCGGCACCTTCGAGTTTAGCACACGTCTGGTTCGGTGACGTATTCTCCTTCTTGATCCAGCAAGACAGAGAGAATAGGTAGATGAGATCTGAACCAACACGACGGCGCGGTGGTGGTAATGGAAGCGGAAAACCGACAGGGCTTCACCAAGCGTTGACGGGTTGAGGTGGAGGATTATCGGGAGAGAGAGGAGGCTTGGGTTTGGTGTGTCCAGCCCTTGGACCCCCTCCCCACTATATATAGGGGTGTGGGAGGGCTGGGGGCGCACCCCTAGCCCCTCCTCCAAAGAGGGGAGGCGGCCAAGGAAGGAAACTTGCCTCCCAAGGCAAGTGGACTCCCTCTTACTTAGGGTTTCTCCTTCCTAGGCGCATGGGCCTTGTGGGGGCTGGTGCGCCTGTCCCAATAAGGCCAGGGCGCCCCCCTACATCCCATGCATGCCCTAAGGGATGGTGAAATCCATTTGTGGACTTCTGGACCTGTCCAGAATCATCCGGAACCTTCTAGAAGCTTCCCGGTACAATACCGAAGAAAACTGAACTTTTTCTCGAACCCCGATAAAAAATTTCCATATATAAGTCTTTACCTCCGAACCATCCGTAGCTCCTCGTGACGTCCGGGATCTCATCCGGGACTACGAACAGCATTCAATCTATTGCCATTAATATCTCAATACTACCCTAGCGTTACCAAACGTTAAGTGTGTGACCCTACGGGTTCGAGAATCATGTAGACATTACTGAGACACTTCTCCGGTCAATAACAAATAGCGGGANNNNGATGCCCATATTGGTTCCTACATGTACCATGAAGATCTTTATCGGTTACACGATGTCAAGGATTCGGTTAATCCCGTATGCAATCCCCTTTGTTCAGCGATATGTTACTTGCCCGAGAT
>CBMN010760035.1:0-10711 GCA_000582825.1 Hordeum pubiflorum
GGGGGGGGGGAAGCAATGAACTGCATGTCAATCAATGACGACAGCAAAGGTGTTGCAACCGTCCCCACCGTTGCAGCAACGCCGAGGGTCTGCCGTCTCCCGCTGCCTTGATACCCACAAGCCGTTGGAAAGTCGGCTGCACCCCATGAGGAACCAACTTGCTCCGGTCCATGCCCATACTGCCTCCTGTGGTACTGGTTGGAGGAGCTTCTCCTAGAGCCTGTTTCGTCCCCTCCATCGCCATCTTGTCTAGGGAAGCATAGTCGCGAATGCGCCGGAGCTCTTGCCGGAGGAGGAGGGGAGTCCCCGTCCGCATATTGCAAAAAGCATCGGTAGCCCCACTTCGTCGGCCAAGAGGGGGTGGAGGACACCTCTGACGGAATGCCGCTGTTGGAGCTTCGCCCACTGTCCAAGCTCGAATCCGGAGGGTAGCGGAAGTCAACCACCCTGTCCAGATGGATGAGGACAGGGTGCTCGAGTAAACCGACCTGTCCCCAGCGCTCCGGCGTCTCCTCCAGGAATCCCAAACTCCGGGAAGTGCATCCCCGGCGATCCTATCTCCCTTGGTTCTTCTAGCTGCTGCAGCACACCCCTAGTCTTCAGCTTCTGAACGTCATCCATCCACACCCATAGCCTGAAGCAGCCGGTCTCTTCTTTGTATCTCACCTCCGTGTCGATCCCGTCAATGATCACAGAGGGATCAAAGAGGGTTCACACAGATTCAACATCCCAGGCGTTCTCAGGGACCCCCTCAAGGCAGACCCTAACCTTAAACAACATCTTCGAAGGGGAGGCACGGTGGAAGCACGACCAAGGCGACAGCAAGAATGCCACCCTGCCAATGGTGAGCGGTCCCTGGATGGCGATGACCTCGTCACGGGTCCGGGCGTCGTCGAAGATGAGCAGGTACTCACCAAGCGCACGGAGGGAGACCTTCACCACGTCCGCGTGAATGCGGAAATGTTGCGCCATGGCATGCTTGACGGCCGCCAGCCCAATGCCGGGGTGAGAGCCCACAATGACAGCCACCACCCCACATCTGGATAGGCGGCGCTCCGCCTCGGCAGGCGCCGGCTCCTGCACGCGGAGGCCACCACCAGGCCGCGACGCAACTCCACATCAGCAACATGGGCTTCCATTGGGGCATGCATAGCTCCTGGCGGTGGCGGACCCGGAGGGGGAGGGGGCAGAGTAGCCGGAGCTTGAACTCGCGAGGAGGGGTCCGACGAGGAGAGGGCGGTCGGTGGAGCTTTGTGTGCGCACCACCTCGCCTTGTGTCCAACCTCGTCACACATAAGGCGCCTAGGTAGATTCGTGCACGAAGCAATTCGGTGGCGAGGGTCAAGGCACTTGAAGCACTTGCCCTAGGCCTTCTTACGCAGGAGCTCTCGGAAGTGGGAAGGCTTGGATTGGGCGGAGGAGCGGGGTGGGGAACATTGAAAAAAGGGCGGCCTTCTCCCCCTTCCCACCAACGCCCACCCATCGCCATCAATGCGAGAGGCGGGTCCAGGACCGGGCCGAGGAGGGAGGCAGACAACTGACTGGAGGCGTGGCCTGCCTGCTAGTCGCCTGAGATTGCGCTCCCATACCCTGCCGCGACATTGAATGCCCGGGAGCACATGGGGGGCAGAGAAGGGCATCCAAGAAGGAAGCAGGCCGGAGACCACCAACCCCATTGAGAGCGGCCACATCCCCAGATCCAGTAGTTGGCGATGCAGCGGGTGGGGACGGAGGAGGCGCCGAAACAGCACCGACCATGAAGAAAGAAGGGAGGGGGTGGGGCTGGGGCCCTCGCGCGCCGCCGAGGAGGCGACGTCAGAGAAGAGTGTGGGGAGAGGAGAGGAGAGCGTGGTCGGTTTCAACGACTGTGTTTTGCTGACGTGGAGAAATAAGTTTTTCTTCCCTTGTGTTAATTCCTTGAAGATTTACTAGAAGAGCCACTTTTTCCTCACTCGCTCGTGTGGAAAAGAAAACTCCACCTGCTGGTTCAGAGAAAACCGTCTAGAATTTTCTTATAGTTGGACGTGGCTAGGCAGCGCCCATGCGCTCGATGATGCGTTTTGGGGGTCCCTTCCGTAAAAAGCAATCACACTTCACTCACACGCCTCACATGCTAAAAGAGAAAAGCATCAGGTCCGTGTCTCCTCGCACCCTTTCGCCTCATGATTGCTTAGTAAGATCTCACGCACATGTTAATTAGGGTTTCAAACTATTTAAAAGCCATAACTTTTGATTCGAGCAACGAAATTCAAAACCGTTTTCACCGTTGGTTTACTTCCGACAAATTCTTCGAAACTAAATCCCATACGGGTAGGTTTCGATGATATTTTTTCGTGGCAACTTTGCTGCAATGGAGGCAACTTTAGTGCTATAGGAAAGCAACACCTTCTTTTTGGCCTAGTAGGACTGTCTTTTAGGTTGGTTTGTGTAAAAACGAGGAAACCACACGAATCATGAGGCGTCTTTAGTGCTACATGCAATCAATTTCACTACACTATGTGTACCTAAGAATTTTGCTAACATTATCTCAACTTGCCTATCATGTCCGCCCAGTTGTCTATTGTTGATCATCAGTTACCTACGGTTGATGCTCTGTTGCCTATAAATACTATGAAATTCCCTACCATTGATGCCCAACTACCTTGCCTACCATTGCTGCTCAGTTGTCTAACTTTTCAAATTAGTTGCCTAAATCTGCAAATTACTTGCCTACAATATTCTAAAGTTTCTCATCATTGCTTTTCGAAGTTGCCTACAAACACTACAAAGTTGCCTACCGATGATGCTTAGTTGCCTGCCATTACTATTTCAGTTGCCTATAATACATTGAAAAGTTGCCCATTATTGTTATCAAGTTGCCTACCTATGAAACTAAGTTTCTTACAATAGCAAACGTCATTACATGCAACTAACGGTGATATTAAGCTCCTCGCTAATTATGGCAGGTAACTTAGAATAATGTTAGCCTACCTCAAAAACTAAGTTGTCTACAGTACTATCTACTTGGACGCGAAGATAGCTATGTATAATACTTGCTAGTTATTGGGGGCAAATTTAGAGGTGAAGCAAGTTAACTCGGTAGTCATGGTAACCAACTTCAAAGAGATTTTCGATGATAAGCAGTCATACTACGTAGACTAACAACAAGTTGCTTTAATATAGCACTAAAGTTGCTCGTGAAAAAAATTAGTTGAAACATACTCATATGGGATCTAGTTTTGAAGAGCTCGTCGCGGGGAACCAAGCGGTGAAAACAAATCTTAATTTCAATTCTCGGTTCAAAAGTTATACCCTTTTGAAATAGGAACCCGAGTGCACTAGGGACCACATGCGAGAAGGAAAGAAAGAGACAAGAGTGTGCGCTCGCATCAGCGCAATAGCACAGCTGCATTTTTAAGCATTTGGGTTTTGGACTTATAGACATGACACGATAACGCTTGTTGAGAGTGTAACTGTGGACCTGGCGCCAGGTTTATTTCTCGCCTACTGTCGGAGGTGTCTCTAGCGCTAGTGGACCGGCCTGATAATGTAGCTGCCTCTGGTGTGAGTTTTTTCTCTATCAGTCTTTACTTATAGGTTTTCACTGTTTTGTGGGCTTTTCTTTGGTTTTCCTTTTCGTTCTTTTTTTCTTTCTTTCTTCGATTCTCGCAGGTTTTCTTCATAATCTTATTTTTTCCTTTTCCTTTTCTTCCAACCCATTCAAGTTTCTTCAATACACATTGTACATTTTCTTATACAAGCGTAACATTTTTTATATACGTTGAATATTTTTCAAATACATGAAGTACTATTTTTCAAATACATATTTGTTATACTCTTTTCATTCCATAATATAGTGCGTCCTCGGTTTTTGAGCTTTAAGTTTGATCGTAAATTTAACCAATGTGGGCAACTGCGGCGGGAGCAAAAACTATATCATTGAAAACTTCATTCGAATACGAATTCAGTGGTATAATTTTGCTCCCGTCGTAATCGGTCTCGTTGATTAAACATATGGTCAAACTTTTCGGGAAGCGCGGACGCACTACATTGTGGAATGGAGGGAGTACTATGTTAAACATTTTTCAAATACATGTTGTATATTTTTCAACGAAACATATTTTTATTAAACTATTTTTTCTATATTATATAAATATTTTTAAAATATGCCAGGAACATATTTTTGAAACATATGAACATTTTGTTTAAAAAATGTCACGTACATTTTTTGGTAATGATTCAATTTTTATTTTATGCCTACATTTTTACGTTATATAAACATTTCCTAAAATACTACTAATATTTTTCGAAACATGTGAACATTTAAAAAATATGAATTACATGTTTTAATGCTGCAAACATTTTTTGAACTATCGAATGTTGTTTTCGTTGTATAAACATTTTCTGAACACGTGATGAACGTTTTTTTTAATTTAAGAAATATATTTGAAGGTGTATTTGTAAAAAGGTTTAACACCTATTCAAAAAAAATCAGAGCAAGTATTTAAGAAAAGGTGAACTCATGTAGTTCAGAATGTTAAACATATATAAAAATCGTTTTAGATATATAAAAATGTACAATGTCCATAAAAAATGTAGCATGAAAACATATATTGTGCAAAAGTGTTAATTCTGTACTCGATAAATGTTTAGTAAGTTCAAACATTTTTTCTGCTATATATGAAAAATGTACAATCCCTATGAAAAATATAGACATGTGTTATAAAAACCGAAACAAAATCAATGAAAAGCAAAGAAATTAAAAAAAACTCGGTGAAAACCCTACAAGGAAAAGAAAACAAAAAAACAAAGTGTAACGAAAAAAGTAAAACAAATCTAAAGTATTAAGGTGAAAAAACTGAAAAATACCAATGAAAACAAAACAAAGAATGCAGAGGGACAAAAGAAAAAAAAGAACTTAGTAAAGTGAACCAGCGAAGCATCCCCAGGGACTGAATGACTAGCGAACACAGTAGACCTAATAGGCGGGCCCTGCTTGTCATCGCCCATACGTGTTTCCTAATAGAAATCTGTACGGGCAGGACATAGCCCTGATGTCTTAATACAAGCAAGTATAACCATGCCTAGGATTTATTGGGCCTCAGCATGTATACTATGAAAAATAGGCTATTAAGGACAGTAAAACCGAGCCACTTCCTGGCCCTCTCACGCATTCTTGCATATGAGCCATTGGATTTCGTGTCTCGGATACCCATAGCCGTCAGATCAGGCTTTAGGTCAGGAGCTGGGCTGTCCGATGAGCCTCTCCTAACGCGTGGGCTACTAATGGGCTGGCTGTCCCGGGGGCTGCTATTCCCGAAACCAATTTGGAGCCCTCTCATTCGTCTATAATAATAAAGGTCTGATCCCGAACGAGCGGCCATGATATGCTCAGCACACCTGCTCCTCGATGGCTAACTCCACCCCCACTCCTCCAGACCGCCTCCTCCTCCCTCATCTCCATCTCCCAGGTGGATGGAAATGGCGACGACGGTGGCACCACATCAGCTTGCCAAGCTCGTTGCAGCCTTCCTTAGTGGGGACGCGATTGGGCATGCCACTGAGCACCAGATCCCGTGGAGCCGTAGTGAGCAGCATGATCCTCCCGGCATCATCCGCAAATGGGGCACAGTAGCGGCGGTGATGAATCCTGTTCCAGGAGTAAGCACTGGGGGTGGTGGGTGCAGCAACATGTATGGACAGTTGTTTGTTCTTCCTTAACCAACACCACCTCTTATTCATAGATTTTCTCCCGTATTTTACAGTCCACTGAACTCATTAAATAGCCCCACAAATTGGCTTATGTCTCGAAAGTCCTATTCTACTCCCGAGCTCAAATGCTTCCTCGTGAACAGTAAAATCAAAAAATAGTAAAAAATATATAAAAAAATCTGAATTTTTTTGTGATAAACTTTGACAAATGTTTTACATGCGTACCAAAATTCACCACAAAATAACATTCTTGGAAGTCGCGGCTCAACAGTCCAAAATGTATTCAAACTAGCATTTTTGGACCATCGATTTTTTTTTCACGACTTCCACAAATGTTATTTCGAGCCGAAATTTTGCAAGCATAAAAGCATTTGTCAAAGTTTACCACAAAAAATACAAAATGTTTTGAATTTTTTTACTATTTTTTTGAATTTACTGTTTATGAGGGAGCATATGAACCCGGGAGCAAAAACTCCATGTCCCTTATGTCTGACATATAACAAGAATAACAATCAGTTTTCTAGGTCTATGAGCGATAATACCATTGACTGGATTATGAGCCAAAAAACGGCGACGAAGTATGGTCTGCTTCTCCTCATGTGGCACCACACAATACTTGCAGTAGAGCTACGGTGTTTGCATCATAAAAATAAATACTGGACAATAGGTTCACTTTGATGCTTACATGAGTCTTTATAGAGATGCAATATTCATTATGTCATATATGATCAATTCAAGTTTTCTGTTTGATACTTTAAACATTTGTGGGGTACATACATGCTTTCACTTGAGGTGCTAGCAGACTGTATTTTGTATTTTTTGTGCCAAAGGGATAGAAGTGCTACAGCTTTAAAATAAATTCTTGACTTATCTGCACATAGTATTTATTTGAATTGCATATTGTAGGTCCATGCAGTTTTACTGATGCCTTCCTTTTGTTTTTGTTTTCTAACTTGACAGATAAAGTGGCCGTGAGCAAAATAAAATTAATGGCGCTGCAGAATAGTATGCTTGGGAACAGTAGCCATGTATAATTATTAAACCTTGTTTTTGTCCCGCGGCGTCTTATTCAGCACTCATCCTAGAATGGCCTTCTATCCCAGCGCATCGATTCGACAATCCCTTGCCCGGTGCTTCAATACGCCGACGACACTCTTTATCATTCTGCAAGCGGACCAAGGACAATTTCAAACGCTAAAATCTATCCTGCTTGATTTATCAAATGCCACTGGATTTGTGATTAATTTCCATAAGAGCACTTTCGCTCCTATTCATGTGGAACAGGGCCATGCCTCTAATCTAGCATGTAATTTTGGGTGTTCGGTAGCTTCCTTCCCCCAATCCTACCTAGGTCTACCTTTATACACCCACAAACTAAACATTAAGGACTTCTTATTCATCATCGACAAGATTGACCCGCGTCTTGCGGGTTGGCGAGGCGTGCTTCTAACCATTGCCGGTCGTGCAATCCTAGTTCGGACAGTTCTTAGAGCTTTACCTATCTATGCCATGACTGCTCTTTTGCTGCCTATGGGCATAGTCCAGGAAATCGATAAACGTTGTCGGGCCTTTTTCTGGGCGGGTTAGGATAAAGTGTCGGGTGGTTAGTGTAAAGTGGCTTGGGATTTTGTGTGTGTGCCATTCTCTCGAGGGGGTCTAGGATTTTCTTCTCTGCAGCACTTAAACTCTTGCTTACCCCTCTCTCACTTGAATAAACTTCACTCATCCGTCCCATCTGCAAGCAACTCTCACCTTGCGGCCAAGTATGGTTGGTCGGATTCCCGTGACCTCAACACTACTCACCCTTTTGAACCCTATGTTTGGCGAGACATCGCTAAGGGGATAGATTTCTTCCTGTCCATAACTATGGTGCATATTGGCAATGGTACGACTAGTGCCTTCTGGCTCGACCTTTGGGTTCCCAACCACACCCAAAATCTTGCAACAACCTTCCCCGCTATATTCTCCCACACTATTCGGCCTTCGGCCACCGTTGCCCGTGTGCTCAACATTCAGGAGTTGCATCTTAACTTGGCTCCGAGACTCTCCCATGCTGTCGACCTTGAACTAAATAATCTGCGTGCTTTGCTGACAACCTTCTCCTTGAATGTGTAGGTACAGGACAAACGAATGGGTCGTATAGATGGTAAGCCTCTGACTTGCAACTACGCATACAAGGCTGTCTGGATCAACAAACCCATTGACTACTTCGCTCCGGCCATCTGGAAGAAATATGCACCCAACAGATGCAGAATTTTCCTCTGGCTTGCATGCAAAAATCGCCTCTTCACCAACGAAAGACGCTTCAACAGGGGGTTAACGGACTCCAGCAGCTGCCCGTTTTGCCCAGCTACAGAATCAACATGTCACCTATTCCTTCATTGTAGCCATCTTCGCCCCCTTTGGCAAGAGCTGACCTCGCTGTCTACTTCACCGCCAACGGACTTTCGGCATCTTTGGGGACCGCATCTTGCTAACAAGACTCGCTCCACGATCATCATTGCTATCCTCTGGAATATCTGGAAAAGAAGAAATGCAAAGGTTTTTAGGGGGGAACTGCAACCGATCCACCTCATCGTCCGCTCAGCGGAGGATGACATCATGCTTTGGTCTAACAGGTGCTCAAATGAACAGGCCATGATCCTCCTTCGGGATTGGTGTACCATGTTGTTTCACTTATCGGAGAGATTTTAACCTAAATGCATTGTACTCTCATCCCTCCCTCCAACTCCCTTCCTGTGTAAATGTACTTGTTTTTATTAATGATAAGGTTCAGGCCGGCGTAAGCCCGCCGTAGCTCCGTCAAAAAAAAAAAAAGATTCGAAGTTGTTCAACTGTTTCAACAAGCCAACTCTGTAAGTCAGATGGCAAAATATCTCCACCATACCTGGAGGACTTGAGCTTCTCAATCAGTATATCTACACAAACATCGGCAGGAAAAATCTGAAAAAACAAATATGATTGGTAAAACATGATACTTCAAAAGGTTAAAAGTATGGCAATTCATTATCAAGCACCATAACATTGCCAGCAAAACTGAACTGAATGAAGTTCGAAAAGCAAGAATAAGAAGAAAAGTTTGACACTGCTTGAGTTATTTAGCAGGAACATTACTCACTGGCACTAACCATCCTAATGCTGGAACCACTGAATTAGCATAAGCGCAAAATTTTATTGTGGATGTTGCAGAAATAATGTGAAATAACAACATAATTCAAAATGAGTATCTTAATCCACTCATAGGTTACATCTAAGAAAAGACTGTGATTACTAGTGCTGTCTCCCTCTTCCTTATTCATATGCATACAAAATTGCTTCTAAGACAACATCAATTTTTGCCTTGATTGTCATGTAACTATGCAAGCATAAGCACAAAAAAACTTTTGCAATGATCAGCGTATGGAAGACTAGTACCCTGCTTTACCATTATTATTATTTTCAGTAAGTTTAGGAATGTCTGGTAAAAAATACTTTAAGCCTACAAAAATGTTACAGCTTGTCCGACCCTTTGTGGACCGTTGAATACTTGTACACGAGACTATTTCATAAGCATTAGGAAAGTGAAAACCTAGATTTGCTTTGTCAGGTATCAAACGGGAACTCCAAGCAAATAAAACACCTTTCAATAGTATTAATACAGTCACATGGATGGTAAATGCATGAATGTGATGGACTAGTTTTCTCGGAGATCCACTATGATAATGAAAAATATTTCTACATATCCGACCAAATCGATCAAGAATATTCCAATCTGATAAATCCATCCAAATGGGTTTACTAATAGGATGCCCTGATCAGTTGATAACTTTACATGAAGTTGAAGTGTCAAATAGGATTGATCACTGTATTGGAAAATCAAGGTGGAAAACAGCTAACATCGCATAAGTTACTGTAGCCAAACCCATCCATGCAGTTTTATAATCCTTGATTACACGAGAATATTTTTATAATCATCTCCTATGTCAGTCTTATGGGCTTATGTCATTATTCACTACTTGTACCATGAGATTTTTAATCATGAAATGCAGCAATATCCTGAAATGCATCAGGCATGACACTAAATATCTACCATAAGTAAAAATAAAAAATGATGATCAATTAGCTCAGCAGAGATAAAGAGTTTCTACAAAATGGGAAAGATATGGTTAAAAGAGCACCTGGACTTTATTCAGTTCCATGTTTCCTTCATCAACTTCTATCAGTAACTCATGATCTGAAACAGACGAATCAACAACACAATCCAACTTTTGTCCAAAAATTACACATTCCGAGGTCAGTATAGGTGCCCTTAGGAATACACTGAGACAATTGTCTTTATACTCTAAGACCTTTGGTCCTGAAAACAGAGATTGAAGCTGCCGCATTTCTTCATCCCTGTATAGAGAGATGGAGATGTGAGAAAGAAGTTGGAAGTTTTCAAGCAGAACAAGCTTAAAATCTAAACATGAGACAGCCCCAGTTAAAAGCTGGGATGACGAAGGAAGCCAACAGGTAAGCACAACTGAATCAGTAAAAAATCAACAAAGAAAAATTGATCTAACGGTAAGAAACATATTTAGGTTCCAAAAAAAAAACATATGTTTGTGGTTATTACTTCTAAATATGAAGCTGGGAAAACAGAAAGCTAGGTACAAACTGATAACCGACTGAGAGTTCACAGATAATCTCAAGGACTGGACATTAAAAGACGAGCACAACAATCAGGAGACTGGTCAAGAGTTCATGGCGGAACCGGTAAACATGTGTACGGCAGCATGATCCTCCGAATCCGAGTAAGGCATGCATATCTAATCCAAATGTCGTGTTCAACAAAGATAAAATGTTAATCATATGTTGGAATGAGAAGGGTTTGCCAAAGATTTCAGATGCTGAAACTGAGAAGGTTGAAAATAATATAAACCGAGACTACAAATGAAGCAGCACAAGGTTGTGGAGGAGCAACTCCACCTTGCTGCTACAATGTGTACAGCACAAGTGTTGAAGGAACTACTTCAACGTGCTGCGCTAGATATCGCTCTAG
>CBMN010760049.1:0-14284 GCA_000582825.1 Hordeum pubiflorum
ACATTTAGATGAGATCGTGAGATCAACTCAAAAAAAATCATATTTAGACATTTCGAAAAAAACTGAAATTATTAGACAACATCCATGTGAGGTATACCTACCACTAAAAAAAAATCAGCTCAAAACTCGATGTACATTTAGAGATTCAAAAAAGACAAATTTAAATGTGAATAGTAGCAACTTTGGCTGAATAGTACTTTGACACTATTCATATCCAAATTTGTCCTTTTTGTTTCTATTAATGTGAATTGGATTAGGAGCTGAAACTTTTTGAGGTTGTACATCGAACATTCATGTGTGCCTACAAATTTTTTGAGAATGTTTGAATATGTATTTTTTTTTAAATCGATCTCATAGATCTCACCTAATGNGAGATCTCACACAAGTCTTCCCCCCTTTTAGGGTGCAGTGGTCAGCCATGTTGTGGATTTGCAGGAATTAGGGCCAGTTTTTATGCTTGCTTTATCAAGCTTCCAGAATAAACTACCTTCTACCCGGACGCAGCTGTCCTGATCACGAGCTCATGTGAGCTCGATTGAATAGTAAAATCGAAAAGTCTGTTTTTTGTAGCATTTTGGAGCATTGATTTTTTTTTGCTGCATGTTCCACGAAAGTCATATGGTGATGAAAATTTGCACGCATGTGGAAAAAACATCAATGTTTCTCATAAAAAAAATTCAGATTTTTTTGAAATGTTTTATTATTTTTTTCGATTTTACTGTTCAAACGAGTCATCAGAAGAGCACTTTCGCCTTCTACCCAGCTTATTTTAAAAGCTCAATCAATTTTTTTTAGAAGCCTACTAGTCACGTCTTAACTATTAGGCTTTTAAAAAAATTGGTTGGGCTTGTAGATTAAGCTGAGTAGGGGACAACTTATTCCAACTTATTCTATAAGCAAAAAAAAAAAGGCCCTTAATAGCTTACTTTGCGCTATGCCATATAATCTAATTAATTTGTACTCCTAGACATTAAGTAATAATGACTTGGCACAATTAATTAGTACTTCTCAGTTGGTCTTTCTCGTATTTTGTTTGTGCTCATTTTCACTGTTTTCTTTTGATTGTGTCACATGTTGTATATGGAGGGGAAACCCTACACCGAGTTTCCGCTTATGTCCTGCTTTGTCTGTCTGACTGGTGAATTTGTCCTGTTCCGAGTTCTGACTGATGAATTTCAAATTATTTTGTTTTTGTTGACATTCACGAAAGGCTTGGATGACTTTGCTAATGCTTGAGTTCTGTTATGCGTTATATTGACCCCATATGTCACTTATCCCTCCAAAAAAGAAGATAGACAGAGGAAGGTAAATTCAGGGACACATAAAAATTAACAGGGATTTGTGCATCGATAACCTGGCTTTATTATAAGATTCACAAACTTCCTCACAAGCTATGCACGGAAGCGAAAATACATTTTATTGCATTAGTGCAGCCGTTCGACATCATATGATCCCATGATCAACCGGATCTTCGATCCTCAATGTTCCTTGGCGGGACCATGGCCACCCCACATCTTGGTGCATGCATGCATACAATCCGGAGCAGAAGCTGCATATTCAAAATGGCAGTGCAAGCACAAGATGATCAGAACGAAATAACAGCAAAAGGAGCACACGTATTCCATCAATGTGCCTCTACGAACGCACCTATAAAGTAGGGTGGTAGGTCCTCTTACCAGATGGCGCCAGCGGCAGGCCGCAGATGGAGTCCGTGCGGCAGGCAGCCATGCAGGTGACCACAGGGTCCTTGTTGTCATTGCAGCTGCCACCGCACACGGCCTTGCAGAGCATCGGGAAGGCGTTCTTGCACCCTAAGTAGCACTCTCGGTAGCAGTCGCAGGAGTGACTGAAGAACTGCTGATGGGACGGCCTTGACAGCATGAGGAGCAGGAGCATGGACAGGGCGGCGATCACCGCCACTCTGTTCTTCGCCACCATCTTCTTCCTTGTACAGGCTATGAGAAGAGAAGAGAAAGAGAACTGCTGTGCTGACCGGTGGCTGTTCATTTGGCCGGTGTGGGCTCTTATATACTGGAGTTCCTAGGGCAATCTTGACATTTGACATGCATAATTTGTAATGTAGCCGAGCAAATATTTCAGTATTCTACTGCAAACTAAATGCCCCACAATTTCTGGTTGAGTGTCCTGTACCCCAATTTGGCGATCGTATTCATTTTCTGAACGATAACTGAATGCATGTTGCCTACATCTGCCTTTTCCCCAGACAAGCTGCATGTACTGATGTAGAAAGATAACTGAAAGCAGTTTCATACAATGCTGTTTATATGGGACACTATTATAAACAACTATTTTGTTTCTAACACAGAAGCAGTTGATCAACCAGCCAATTCGAGAATTTGCATTGATGACAACTGGAAATTGGTTCGACCATTTGTGACAGATGCTTCCGTTGCAACAAACTGAAATTCTTTTCATCGTTCATGTCCAATGTTTTTGCATGGCAGCTAAAAGCTGATTCCAACAAAACTAAAATGTGTTTCAACCGAACACGAATTTGTAGGGATAATATTTTTTTCAGATTAGATGAAATTTTGTCTTAAAAGGAAGAAGACTAGAAGAGGATATACTTCCACCTATGTACAATAAAATGGCTATATATTAAAACTGATGAAGCTTGTTTTTTTTTTTAAAGTGGAACACTAGAATCACTTGTCATACTTGTCACTGAATCTTCCACATCTGCCTACAAAGCATGCGCCACTTGTTAGCTGCCTCAACATCCAGTGCTCCTACTGTGCCGCCACTTTTTGCTTGAGGAAAAAGTATTTCTGTTTTATTTATGCCCCCATCTTCTCATCTGATAAGTCGCTTTGGCACTCGACTGTGCTTTCCCTCACCTACATTTCAACAATTCCACACGCACCTGATCAGAGCTCTTTGCCTCCTTTCCGTTACTGCAAGCACAGTAGATTTTTTTTCCAACTTGTACAGCCTCGCATCAGGAACAAATGTGCACCAGTCACTCCTCACACAGCGTGGCTCCTAATTTGAGGTCAGAAAATGTTTATTATTCCTATGTTTTGAAATTCTGCATGATACTATACTGCACGACATCCCTTATTTCGGTGTTCCAAAAGGAGACTTTGCAGTTTTTCCTTCGGCAAAAAAGAGGCATCTACAGCTCGATGTCATATAGAGACTCGAAGATGGTATTAAGAACGTGTTGTAACCATTTATGTCCTAGTGTAATATCTAACACAGTTAATACTCACAGGTCTCTAAAAGACTAAGATTTAACTAAAAAACAATGTGAGGAAGAGATGAAATTCAGTACAACTAAAGACCACCCTCACTTTAAGGTTAGGACATCACCTCTTGGCTAAGGTAACAGAGTCTTTGATATCTTCATTATCTAAGGAGTCTTATGAATAGATGGTGATATATGGTGGTCATCAGTGTCTTGCTAAAACAAATTTGGAACAATTCACTGCTACATATAGAATTGATGTAGTCAGTCATTATATGATGAGAAACTCAGGCATTCAGAATTCAGTTGTTCCATGTGCACTAGATGAAAAACTGCAGAAGGGCCATAAACTAGTAGCCGGAACCGGTTGACCCTACCTTGGAAACAGATCATCTGAGTGATCGATCATGATTAGTCATAACTGTTGTTGGACAATTAAACATGTCCAGCGGCATTAGGCGTATCCATGGTGTTCACTTCACTAAACTAATGGTTAATCAAGTAACAAACTCCAATGAATGCTTCTTGTCATTATTATAATATATAACGTGCTTGCACGCAACTTGTTGTTTTGGCATATAACCAAGTAAAGATACGTGATCCACGGAAATTAATGATTTGGGTAAACAAGCCCAAAGTCAAACACAACTCTCTAAAGGAATCTCCAGCTCCATGTTCCACTGAAAATAATATGCCCCACTAGCATTTTAATACTATATCATTTATGAAATCATTGCTTAAAGTCAATGAAGGCTTATATTGTGGTATCGAGGACTAAATGTCCCCTGCACAGATTCGTTGTGTTAGTCCTGATTCCTCCTTGTCCTCCCTGTTTCCTGTCGAGAGAGCGAGATCCAACCGTCCTGTCCACAGCAATGGCTGCTACTGCTGCACTGGTCTTTGCAGGCAAGTCGGTTGCGACCCCGGTCATCTCATTCATCATGAAGAAGGCATTCGGCTATCTTAGTGAGAGGTACCAGCCTAAAGATCTAGAGCACCTCAAGAATAATCTGCCACCGAAGCTCAAGCAGATCCAAGCGGTGTATGATGCTGTTGATCGTCAGGAGATCAGCGAGCAGAGCGATGCACTGGATGACTGGCTCTGGCGATTCCGTGATGCAGTCGAGGGGGCTGAGGATGCACTTGATGAGATAGACTACTACAAGCTTGAAGAAGAGGCAGAAGCCCACAACCTAGAACAGGTGCGTAATTCAGTCACAAAATTTTGCAAAGAAAAGATTGTTGGCAAGTTTGCAAGGATGAATTCGGAGGGTAAGATGGTAAAGAAGCTGAGGGAGGCCATAGAGAAGTTAGACAGTGTTGCTCAAAATGTGGGCAATTTCCATCAGCTTTTATGCCGTGTTGATAATCTTGTCTTGCAAGATCATGCTGAAATCAGTGAACACCAGACCAGCCCCACTTTGGTGCCTATTGAGATCTTTGGCCGTGATAGTGAGAAAAACCAGGTTATGAGGTGGTTGACTGATAATGTATATGATGATCAAGATATTGTTACTCCAGTCCCGGTTTTTGCAATAATAGGAATTGGAGGTATAGGAAAGACAACCCTTGCTCAGATTGTGTGCGAAGAATTGAAAGATTCAGCATACTTTGACTGTGTTTTGTGGGTACATGTTTCTGATAATGTTTTCAGTTCAACAAGGATAATGAAAAAGATCTTGGAAGCAGTTACAAAAGAGAAGCCTAATGCTGATACTTTGCCAGCATTGCAACAAATTCTCAAAGACAAACTTGACCGTAAGAAAGTTCTGCTTATTTTGGATGATGTTTGGGAAGATAGCAAAATGACTGAATGGGAAATTTTAATGGCACCTTTGAGGAATATCCAGAGAGGAAGCAAGGTTCTGCTGACAACCCGAATGAAATCTGTGGCAGATATGGTTACAGGTGTGATGAGATGTAGAAAGGACTATTTGCACTTAAACGGGTTAAATGAAGATGAAAATTTTATGCTCTTCAAGAAGTATGCGTTTGATGGTTTGAATTCAGAAGATTATGCACATCTCTTGCCAATTGCTGAGAAAATAGCAAAGAATTTTCATGGCTGTCCTTTGGTGACAAAGATTGCAGGTGGCCATCTACAGAGCAATGTAAGTGATCAGCATTGGGAGGACTTGCACAGACAATTAGAACATTTAGAAGGAAGCACTGATGTTATTGTCACGACTGTTCTTCGATCGAGCTACCATCATCTACCTGAGCACTTACAAATTTGTTTTAGATATTGTAGTATATTTCCAAAAGGTCATAAGTTTAAGAAGGAAGACATAGTGAAAATGTGGATGGGTTCAGGACTGATCCTACAAACAGAAGGTGGAACTGAAAGGCCAGAAGACATGGGAGGAAGATACTTTGTTCAGTTGGCAAGAAAGTCATTCTTTACTTTTGTGCCAACAGTAAATCCTTACCAGAAATACTGCACGGAGTACTATGTCATGCATGATTTATTGCATGAGTTGGCACGTAATGTTTCTATCGGTGAATGCCTAAGACTTGAACTCTGTGGTTTTCTGCATCACAAGTGTACTGTTAGACACTTATGGATATCAAACTTCAGCAAGTTATCATCTGAGGAGATCAAGGCCATCTCCTGCTTTAAGAGTTTGCGTACACTCGTCATAGAAGACTCTTATCATGTCAGCACTGGTCATATAGATGCACTGCAGGAAGTTATAAAAGATGCTAAGTGCTTACGGTTACTGAGCTTAAAAGGGATAACCAAGTTCTGTTTCCCAAAGAAAGTCGCTAATAAGCACCTTCGTTATATCTCTTTCCATACGATGGAGAAAATACATGGGCTTTCTAAACTCTATCATTTACAAGTACTTACTGCAGAGAAAAGAATAGGTACAACATCAGAACAAGTGGAGAATATGGAAAACCTGTCTCATCTGCGGAATGTGTCCTATGGAAGTAATGGATTTGGTGAGTTTCCAATTGGCAGATTAACTTCACTTCAAGAGTTGTATAACTTCAAGATTCAATCCAAGGAAGGTTATCAGATAAGTTCATTGATGACTTTAGCAAGCCTTTGCAAGCTGCAGCTGTGCAACCTTGAGAATGTTGGGAGTCCTGAAGAGGTTCTCGAGGCCAAGCTAAATGAGAAATCCTATCTTAGGTCACTGTCACTTAACTGGTCTGAAACTAATGATGCTCCAAAGGAAGACAACCTGGTTCTTGATAAACTTGCGCCACATGCTCGTCTTGTAAATCTTGAAATTAAAGGCTATAGTGGTGTCCGATTCCCATCTTGGATAAATGATCCCCCTCTGGTAAATATGGTGTCACTTGAGCTGAGACAGTGCAAAAAATGGGTGTACCTCCCGTCTCTTGGAAATCTACAGTTACTCAAGCATCTCGAGTTGCAAAACCTTACTGGATTGAAACAGATTGGGCAATCATCTGCTGATTCCTTTCCTCTAAATCTGAAAACCCTAGTGGTGGAAGGATGCCAGGGATTAAGGAAACTACCACTTCTACCTCTGACTTTGATGCAGCTAGAAATAAGTAATGTTGGATTGGACATGCTCCCAGGAATAGGTGTCCACCATGGTAACATTGGTTCTGAGGCCATGCCACCCAAGCTAGTATCAGTCATCATCAGCAATTGCTCAAATTTGACTACGTTGGCAGAGAGCTTTCTACTGCAGGAACACTATATCTGCACTCTTCGGATCCTAAAGATTGTTGACTGTAAAAAGTTAATACATGCCCCTTTATCATTTGGGAGCATGAATGGTCTTACAGAATTTTGTATTGGGAGCTGTTACTCATTGAGAATGACGGAGAAGGTTGATGGTGGCCTACTCCCTTGCACGCTTAAGGAACTCTCTATGGTGCAGTGTGGGGACCTCCAACTTCCTCTGCTGGATTCACTTATTGGTCTGACTAATCTTACGTCATTAAGTTTGTGCAACTGCTCCAGGGTGAAGTCTCTTCCATCATCAGAGGTGTTCCGCAGTCTCACGGCACTGCGAGAAATGGTTGTAAAAAACTGTATTTTCTTGTCATCCTTGGGTGGGCTTGGAGCTCTTTCATATCTCAGTTGGCTAGAAATTACAGACTGTGACAAGCTTCAGGTGGCTGCATTAATAGGTGAAATGGATGGAGATTCATTGGTTGAGGTCTCCTTGAAGGTCTACTCCCTCTGGATCCATACCACCTTCATGTTAAAAATGGAACCACTGAGTAGATTGTGTAGCACAAAAAACTTGATTATCTCCGTTGGCTGTGGCACAATATCTCAGCAATGGATGAGACAAAATAGAAGGTCCCTTGAGACCCTGGAGATATTGAAGCCAGAGATTATGTTGTGGCTAGAAGGTTTTTGCTCTCTCAAGAGACTGGAGTTTGATGTAGTTCCCTGTCGCCTCCCGTTTCCCTATCTGCCATCTTCGCTGGAGTTTTTCATTATCAGAGAATGTGATCCAGAGGTGGCGGAAAGCTGGAAAAAGAAAGAGAGCTCTGAATGGAACAAGATTTCCCGCATCGGTCATGTCAGAATAGGTATACCCCACTTCTCATCAGCCATCTTGTTTCTCACTCACTTCTTCCACCTCATCATCTCCTGCAATCTAGTTGTCAGACCGAGAGATGTTATCCAATCATAATTACAGTTTCCATGTATTAACCAGAATTATGTCCTGACAGTTTGTGATCTGGGCATTGGTTTAACTACGCGTTAATTTGGCAGGAGACACAAACTACTATTTGGGTCAGGAGAGACCTGTTACAAATTTGGTAAACACAGCTACCCATTTTGATAGTTGTGGTTCTCTACGAGGAAAGAGAACTAAAAGGTACTCCCGCCATTTCTTCATAGTCAACGGAGTACATGTCATTTCTTGCTTCTATGTTATAAACCTACGGAACTGTGCTGTACTTGCAGGTGAAGTCCAAGCTGGTTATCTCTACTGCCTGAAGATTCAGGAAAGAAGTCACGGAAAGTGATGCCCTCTCATTTTCGCGCTGCAAGTACAACTGGAGGGAGAAGTAACCACGTCGTTCTGCTCTGTTCCCAAATGCTCTGTTCCACTGTTGGCCCCTCCCCTCCCCTCTCATCTCAGGCTAGCCACCGGCGACAAGGTTGGTGTGGGTCCCATACTCCCACGACTGTACAGATGTAGTTAGGATCTAGTACTCTCTAGTAGGTTTTCTTTTCCCGTGTTGTTCTAGGGTCGACCCCATTGTAGAACTAGCTGACTATGTCATCTGACCGCCGTCTCTTGTAACAACCTAGAGTGCCTCTATTGAAAGTAATTTGCGTGCTATATAGTGGTCGGAAACTCGGAATCTAGGATTTGCTGGCATTATTCGATTTCTCCTTGATTGGGAAGTACGGGTCATCAAAACAGAAACCGGAAAGCCTTGTCCGCATAAACACAAACACCTGGTGGTCAGGAGTTTCGACTACGAGGTACAGTTCGATTTATGTTGGACCGGAAGGCACAGATCAACAAGAAAATTGGCTCCACTATCAGAATCACTCCACGGTACCTGATTTCCAGCATTGAACGATGTGTCGAGTGCGTGAGCCAGATTCCAGTAAGGCTCCTGAACCTCCGCCAGCAATCCCGCACCTGTCCTCCACGGGATGGTGAAGCGGGCGAGGAAGGACGACGCCCAGCGCCACGAGGTCTGTGTTCACCGCGCCGATAGCGGCTCGGTGGTTCCTTCCAGGAGCGTAGCGCGATCTGATGATTGGAGTGACGAGGGAGAGGGAGAGGCAGAGGGAGAGACGACTGGACGGGCTGCAGCACGCGCGCTCGGTAAATCCAATTTTTTACCCATATATCCCACTCTCTCACACGTGGAAGGATCATGTGCATCTTAGGACTTGATCTGACGGCCAGCAGCTATTGGCCTATATTCATATGCTATACATACATAGGGCATAAAGATATAGTTTTTAAGTATACATCACATTAGTCGATACAAATTGTCTCTCGTCCCCTCATCTTACATGGTAGGAGATTGCCTCCGCGGCTTCCGCCCATCCCGTCGGCACATCCTCGTCATCCTGTGTCTCCATCACAAAGATACAATTGATCAACATCCTCAACCACGTCTATGAGATGTTCGATCTCGCCAACCCCAGCTACATGGTCTAGAGCACCCTATTCATGGTCGTTTTGTGCAAATTCGGCCTCTGCAACCACGTCGACAACTACATTGATGCCTAGGTTCGCGTCAACGATGCCAATTGGACCATTATCGACCAAGGCACTATCAATCTTGTATCCAAGACAACATTGAGAGTGTCGTCAAAATCAACGCCTATCATTCGATGGGCACCACCATGCTCTTCTAACAATTGGTCACAAGATTGGTAACCTGGCCAATGTTCTCAAGGATGGGTGAGGGATTAGTGGATCTTCTTTAAAAGGTGCCACCAAAATAGTTGCATCATCAACATTGATGGAAGTTCTTATGGTCAGTGTATGACCCCTTAGGTCGAGAATTTTATTGAGTGTTGATGGCCATGAAAAATACCAACAGACATAGTGGATCTCCCTGACGGATGTCCTCTAATGCTTACTAGATGAAGTAGTTCCATTTGTTTCGGACGAATGAATATCTGTGCACAAAGCTGTTCATATGGGTTGCGGTTGAAGGTGTGCTGCTAAACAATAACTTGCCTACACTGTTGTACTCTATTCGTAACGTTTATGTTGTTAGTAATACTAAGATTCAAGATTTTAAAACCCAAAGAGCAACACTACGCCAGCTCTGCACGGGCTCCTACCACTATACTCCAGCCTCTTCCTCGTTATCGTTGGTCACATCCAATGATAAATCCCGAGTTGAACTAGTGACGGCGGAGTGGACAACTCGCTCATGGGGCAGGGGATCTTGTGTGCGGCGATTGGCGTGCCACGTGGCATGGCTTGTCACATCATCTTAGTGTCTTGATGGTCGGTCAGGGATGCGTCGGGTGGCTTACCGACATCGGTGGCAGTCTGTGCATGGGTTCGGGGCCCAGATCGGAGTACCTGATATGCTCCTTCTAATGATGGAGCCGACCTCTGGAGTACGAGATGGTGCGACTGCATTCTACTGGTATTGGAGGCGACGTGGAGCAAGGTGTTGGCAAGACCAATATGGGCCCAAGTGGGTCACGACTGGTGCTGCTGGTGGCGATGGTGGGCTCAGGCTTGGCGGTGGCTCATCAACAACTCCAGTTGCAAAAGTTGTGGTGGTGTTGGTGTTGGTTTCGATCGGCTGAGGTCCCTAGGTGATGTAGTTCCCAAGTGGGTCACGACTGGTGCTGCTGGTGGCGATGGTGGGCGCAGGCTTGGCGGTGGCTCGTCAACAACTCCGGTTGCAAAAGTTGTGGTGGTGCTGGTGTTGGTTTCGATCGGCTGAGCTCCCTAGGTGATGCAGTTGCGGTTGTAGCTAGCTTTCTCTTACTATGTGGCATCGGTTCACTGGCATGTATGGATGGCTTCGCTCTATCTTGCAGGGTGCCTGTGGCTTGGCTCTCTCCCAAGGGCTCGTTAGGAGGCGTGGCGCAAGGCTTTGGCGAAAGCTTGTTCTTCGACAGGGTCGATGTAAATGATGATGACCCTTGGACACTTTTCTCCTCCTTGGAGGCATTGTTGGAGAGTGCTTCCCTCTACCTTCGATTGACCATATAGAATTAAGAATGTCGTGGATGTCGTTGGCATGGTTGGGTGATTCCTCAAGGTTTTGATGGGGTGGTCATGTGCGGTTCTAGGTTAAAGGTTGGTCTTCATTGGGGGTCGACGCCAACAAAATTTTTATCATTAAAATTGTTTTTAAAGAACTCACTCACTACTCCCTGGGTAGTAGGTATGTTGGTGTTGGAGGTCAAGATAGGTCGGTGTCGGTGTTATTTATTTATTTATCGTTGTGTGGTTTTCGGTCTAGTTTTTTCATAAACCGAGTCAATGTGTATTTTTTTAATTTACCTATCTATAAAAAGTATTCAAGGAACCCTCTGCCTCTCACGGTTCATAAAAACTTCAAGCTTCTGACACAATTTCCACAATGACGAAGCTAATTTCTACTGTTTGAGTCATACAAAGTTGCCAAATATAACTTATTGATGTTCTAGGAATGAATAGTGAATAGTATAATTTTGGTTGACTGATTGCCTCACAACCACAGATATCAGGAGTTACAGCCCAGTGTCTAAGACGAGGAGATGACTTTTTTTATGAAATGGAGGCAAGAGGATTGCCTAATCCAGTGCTTAATTATAAGATAATTGTTAATTTAATTAACAAAAATCAGGCAAAAACCATCACAAACTGGTGAATGACACTCACATAATACCACACGCAACTCAACATAGAGAGCCTCATCAAGTTCGCACACCAGCTTCATCATCATAACTTCTGCCCAACAAGCGTCACCACCCTCATTAAACTCTTTACAAGCGACTCCTACTCTAAAGACGAACGCACGAGAAGACCCATGCTATAAACTCAACCACCGCACCGAGGGCACCGTAGCTCTAACAATGAAGGAGAGCTCCAAAGGAGAAACTACGCAAGGTTGGCGCCGCTGAAGATCGCCGAACAGCCTGCCTGCTGCTTGTCATCGTTGCCACCGTGCCCTGCGCTCTGACTTGACTGCAAAGAAACAATCCAAAGGTAATCCCACGGACACGCCGGAGAAGAGTCGGCTACCTCAACCATTGTCACACCTCCATCAACTCTAGCATGAAGTGGGCTTGTAAGAATTAAGTGCTTATTTTGTTGTAGGTTCTTCCGTTCATAATTTACTCTCTATGTAGCATGATGAGCTTGTGGGAATTAAGCGCTTTTTTTGCTTCCTCCCATCTAATTCCGGTAGGTAATTAGTCAAATCGCAATGATGACAAAATGAGCTTGTTCCATAAATTAGTAGCTCTCGGAAAGAACCCTTTTGAGCTCGAGCTCATTTGAGCTTGGATGAACAGTAAATTCAAATGTTTAAAACCATCTGAATTTTTTTCGTGGTATACTTTCACAAATGTTCTAAGGGTTTGTAAATTTTTATCATGAGATCACATTCAGGAAACATGGCAAAAAAAAATATAATCATTGTTCCAAAATGCTTTCGAAAGTAGCATTTTCAGAGCATCGTTTTTTCTTTTTTGTCACGCCTTGCTCGAATGTGATCTCACGATGAAAATTTGCAAGCACTTAGAACATTTGTCAAAGTACACCACAAAAAAATCCAGAATTTTTTGAATTGTTTCCCAATGTTTTTTCAATTTTACTATTCATACGGGTTCATTTGAGCTCAAGCTCAAATACTCCGCATCCCTCTCTGTTCGTTGTGCCTGCATTCTTTTCACACTCATGGTTGCATGCCACAGCGTCAGCTGCATCCGCAAAAATGTCAAATGCAAAGAAGAAGATCATCAGAACAATAGAACATGTTATTCTTTTTTTCCTTTGCGTCAACACAAAGGTGAGCACATGTTCAATCAATGTACCATGTGACTTCATGCACAAACGGAGCATGTAAGTTGAGCGTACTATGTTTTCCCCTTTTGCTCATTGTTTCCATTTTTCTTTTCTTTCTCTATTTCCTTTTTCGCTTTTCTACTTTCATGTGTGTCCTCTTTCACCTTGTATTTTACCGTTCGAACTTTCTATGTTGTTGTCATCATCATTATTATTATTATTATTATATTTGTTGAATTACATCCCCCCTTACGTTCTAGCTTTATCTTTACTTATTTTTTACACTTTTTTTTCATTTTTCGTGGTTCTTTTTATGGTAAGTACACGAATAGTTCTTTGACAATCGTGCATGTATTTTTTAGAATACACTAACTTTCTTTTGGGATCGGGGAACATTTTCTTCGATCGTCATGCAAAATTTATTGCAAACTAATGAAAACTTTAGTAAGTGATATTATAGAAATAATAAGATATTTATCTAAGACACAATAATTCCACATGTAAGATTGACAATTTATTTAATGTATATGGATATTCCTTTATTTCGGTAAATACATGTACATATTTTTTAAAGTCAAGATTTTTTGTTTAACTTTTTATTCTATTACTTATATTTTCACTTTATGCTTCGATTTCATAAAACAAGAATAAAAGGAAAATAAAATTAATAAATAATCAGAGAGGAAATGAATATTTCTTTTTGAGGGGTAGCAGAGAGGAAATGAATAGAAGAAGGAAAATAAAAGGGAAGGAAACATGAAGACAGAAGAAGAAGAAGATTGTGAAGCAACCTGGGCCGCCCTAAATAGTAGATCGCGTAGCTTGAGTTTCCCCGAGTTTTATCCTTTGGGCGTAGCGTGAGTTTCCGGGCTTTCATTACAAAAGGAAAGGTCTGGGGATTCAATTTTGCTCCCGAAACGCAGCGTGAGCTTCCCGAGATGAGGCGGCGGCGCCACTTCGACTCCAACACAAGCTCCGAGCAGGGAGAGATGCCATCGGCAGTGGCGCCGCTCGAGGATGACGATCTTCTCTCCGAGATCCTCCTCCTCCTCCCGCCGCTCCCGTGCTCCCTCCCGCGTGCCTCCCTCGTCTGCAAGCGCTGGCATCGTGTCCTCTCCGGTCCCGGCTTCGTCTGCCGTTTCCGCTTCCACCACCGCCGCAAATCCCCACTCCTTGGATTCTTCGCCAATGGCTACTGTGACGTCTCCTTCCTGCCTGCACAGGACGCCCCCAACCGTCTCCCCTCTGGGCTCTTATCAAGCAAGATAGACTGCAGCGACAGCTTCTGCAGCCTGGACTGCCGCCATGGCCTCGTGCTCGTCTTTCTCCGTGGACAGAACCAGGTCCTGCTCTGGGACTCGGTCTCCGACGACCAACACCACATTGTCATTCCCCTAGGGTTTGACATGAATGCGATCAACGGGCACTAGTAGAAAACATGGCAACAGTCCCAGTTTCAGAGGGCCTTTAGTCCTGGTCCTACAACCGGGACAAAACGATTGGAACTAATGCCCATTACTTTTAGCCCCGGTTGGCCTACGAACCGGGTCTAAAGGAGCTCCACGTGGCCGTCGTGGGGCACCTGCCAGGAGGACCTTTAGTCTCGGTTGGTAACACCGACCGGGACTAACAGGCA
>CBMN010760054.1:0-15304 GCA_000582825.1 Hordeum pubiflorum
TTATTCTTTCATATTTAGGGAAATAATTCAGGAGACCGGGATAGGTATGGCTAACAAAGATTAGCCAGGGGATTATAGAGAACGTGTTTTTAGCTGATGTTTAGCAAAACTGGTTTTATAAACTATTTTATGTAAAACCAGTTTATAGAAAAATATGTTTGGCTTACTCCTGACTCCTCCCATGATCTTCCCTCAATAAAATACTCTTGCCGTGACCTTCTCTTTCTCTCTTGCTTCCTCGACATGGCCATTGGAGACGGTATGCAAGCTCCAACGCCCATTCCTAGCTTGCCGCTCATACTAAAAAAGTAGTATGCAACCATCGCCGGCGTCAGGTACTCGCCTGAACTACTCCAAAGTCTCGGTGTTCTATGTGACTACGTCTCATGTACCCACATGTCGAGAGACTCGAGGGAGGTGCGGTCGTTCTAGTCCAGCAGGAGCACGGGCGCGCCCTTGTTGGCCTTGCGTTTCAGGAGCTCGCCGAGGCTGGCATCGCCGTCGGGGCGCTCTTGGCCGCCATCCCGTATGTGAGCTCTGTATACACCGACTAGCCGGTGACATGCCACAGGTGAGACACATGGCTGATGGCGTCGACACATCATCCTAGCTTCGGCCGCTGGCTAGCGGAATCCTGGGCGCAAACGCAGCGACGGCCATGTCGTGGCCGGAGGACGAGCTCGAGGAGCATCCCTAGTTCCCTACCAGACAGCGGCACATCGATGCGGCGGTGGCCATAGACGTGGTTGGAAGACGAACAAGAGGAGTATCATACCAGGCAGCGGAGACGCGGCGGCGGCGGCCATGCTGTGGAAGGCTGGAGGACGCACGACAGGACACCGATTAGTTGCGATGGAGTATATGCGAAACAAGCTTTTACAAAAACGACTAATAGTCGTTTTTCTATAAACGCAGATTTTGAGTTTTCCGAAAACCTAGTCTTCCAAAAACGCAAATTAGTTATAGCATCCAAACAAGATTTTATTCTGTTACGATCTGTTTCTGGTTTATAGAGAATTGGTTTTCTACGTTCCTCCAATCCAAACAACTATCCTGCGTCCTTTCTATCCTCTCCTTTCTCTCCATATTTCACTCTCTCTCCACGGTTCACTTCCTCCACCGCCCGCCGTTCTAGCATGCTGCCGCTCCACCGCCATGTACAACTAAGTTAATTGCAAGGATGAATTCTAATAGTGATAGATATATAAATTGTAAAAGAAAATAAAATTAAATAAATTATAACAAGATTTATAGGTTTTTAGCAATATAATTTAAATAGACCCGCGGGCCATAGATTCCACTAGAGGCATCTCTCTCAAAAACATAGCAACGGTGGGTAATTTTTTTTACTGTTAGGCAACTGATAGAAAAACACATAATTATGATGTTATTCATGGCATGATCAGTACATAGCATTACGTCCGTGACAAATGGACTGAAACGATTCTACATCTACTACTATTAGTCCACTTCGATTGCGCTTTTATGCTTGCCTCTTTGCGTATTAAGTTCATACCAAACATAGTAATGCTTTAAGCATGGGGACATAATGTAGATAGATAAAACCAATCAATATGATTAAATCCCGTTGCTTTACCCTTAGTAGCAACAATACAAATACGTGTGTTGCTACTCCTTTTATCATAGAGTGAGAAAACCGCAAGTTTAAACCTACCACAAAGCACCTCTCCCACTAAACATAAATTAATTTAGTTGGACAAACTAAACATATAGATTAGCGAGAAACACAAAGCTATAACAATCATACATAATAAAGTTTAGAAATAACCCAATCACTTTCTATGAACAATCTGATCATAAATCCATAATTCATAGGATCCCAACAAATGCACCGCAAAATTACATCGAATCGATCTCCGATGGGAACATTGTATTGAAGATCAAAGAGAGAGAGAGAGAGCCATCTACCTACTGCTATGGACCCTTAGATCCTGTGGGGAACAACTCATACCTTATCATGGAGGCAGCAATGTTGCCGAAGATTGCCTCCCTGATCGATTCCCCATCCGACAGAGTACCGGAAAAAAGCCTTCAGATGGGATTGCGGAAGAACAGAGGTTTGCGGTGGTGGAAGAATTATTTCGGGTCTCGCTCTGGAGCTTTCGAAATATTTGGGAATTTATAGCATTGGAAAGGTTAGACTGAGCCACGAGGGGCCGACAAGGGGCACGACGCTCCTAACACCCCGGGTGCGCCATGCTACCTTGTCGTCTGGACCTCCCACGAAGCTTCTAGGGTCCCTCTTGGTTCAGAAAAAATCGTTATTTTTTTGTCACGTTTGGACTTCATTTGGTAGGGACTTTCTGTAAAACCAAAAACACCCAGAAAACAACAACTGGCGCTGGTCACTTGGTTAATAGGTTAGTTCTAAAAAATGATATAAAATGACATATAAAGCATACGATTAATAATATAATAGCATGAAANAATCAAAAATTATAGATACGTCGGATACGTATCACCCATGCACCTGCACCGCAACCGCGCATCCCTAGCGCCATTGCCATGCACAACCCTCTCCTCACGCCCTAACCTCTCCCCGCATGCGGCCCAACCTCCCCGTGGCCAGGCCCCCTCCGCCGAGCGCTTCCGTGGCTCCGGACACTTACACCCGTGACCTAGCGGCGTCGCAACGTGCTAGGCCTGCGAATGATCTTTGGCCACTTCTTCCAGAACCCTCCGAGGCGCGGGCAAGCTACGCCGTACGCTGATGCAGGCCAGCTGGCCATCAGCACCAAGCACGGTGGCGCCATGCCCCCCTGCCCTCCTTCGACCTATAAAAGGAACCCCACGGCCTCCATTTCTCCTTGCACCTCCTCTTTCCCCCGCATTCCTCTACTGGCTGATGCCCCTCGTGCTATCGCACCCTCGTTTCTTCCCCACGATGGAGCTCTGCCACCGGCGAGCCTCGCTTGATAGTTCCACCCGCTGCACCCCGATCCCAGCCACCACCACCACTCGCCTCCCCTTGCTCCACTTACAACGCCCACCCCTAGAGCCGGCTCAATTATGACCTCCTCGCCGGAGTTCGAGCTCACCCGAAGGCCACTGCCACCCGCGAGGAAGGAAGCGGTGCCGTCTGGCCATCTCTGGAGACGCCACGAGTACAGGGAGGATCGTCGAAGAGCCCTCATTCCCGTGAGCCCACTCACTCGAGCCCTAGGGCTCTTTCCTCGCCGACGAGTCGTCGTTGGAGCACCAACACTTGTCTAACGGGGTTTTAAAAGAAACACATGACAGGGTGGCCCCACCCGTCAGTGACCCCGGGCGTTACCGAAACGGTATGCAAGTGGAGACGTATTCCCAAAATACGCCTTCGACGTGGCTGCTCAGTGGATTTTCTAATTTAAGTTATTTTCTTTTTTCGTTTGTTCTGTTGAGTGAACTTTGACCAGGAATAACTACTAAACCATAAGTCCAACTGAGTTGAATATTTTTGCATTATTTTTCTTATATTATTCTCCTTTTGTGGGAATAATTTGAGATTTGTTTGACTTGTCTAGGTGCAGCTAGATTTTTTGACTTATTTTCTTTATTTGAATGTGCTTTTGAAATTATTTCCAAAAGGAAATAATCCAGGAGGTGAATACGAGGAGTACTTTGATACTCCACTTGACCAAGGCAAGCGACCAGCTCCATTTGCATGATGACATTGCAAGGCCATGGGTTCAACGTGCTTTTTTCCGCATTTCTTTCGGTGTTATTTTGCTAATGGTAGAATTGTTGTGTTATGGTGGTTGAGTTAGCTTAGTTAGCCACTAGAGAAACCCTATGGTTGAGTACTATTGGAATAGATGTTTAATATGACTCTTAATCGGTAATTAGTTTGACAACATGAATCATAAAGCAGTTTAAGTGCCAACATTCATGTAGTATCTCGGGGAAAGACTTTACTTAAGATGATGATCTCACGTGAATGTTTCCTCGTAGAAGGAAAGCTTGTTCAGAATTACAATAGTTACTGAAAGGTTAACGGCAAATAGTTGTGTAAACCAACTTTAGTAGGTGGTCAATCCAAGTGCCAGGGAATCGAACCTTCTCGCTACAGCCACATTTTCCCCGAATGAGAGGGCCTTGTTTGGTTTGTAGTTATGTCTCTTTCGTGTGTATCCAAAGAGGGAAGCTGGGATGATTAGACTTTCTTTGGCCGGGAAGTTGCCATTCAGTCAAGGGAGCCTGGGTCAGTGGATGAGATCAAGAGTAAAGATTCCCGGGGATAATAAAGTAGTGCCATGGGGTGGCAAGGACCCAGATCCTCTCTCCCAGGGCTAGCCTGCGGGAGGTCGGAGACATGGGTAGAGGGCCATACTATGAATGGAATTAGTTAGACTGAAAGTCTATGGTGTGGGTAAAGTGTACAACTTCTGCAGAATGTGCGTGTTGAAATTATTCGAATAGCCGAGTCCCGGCAATGGGACACCATTCGTGTTAAGTCACACTATTTGACCAAGCACCCTAATTCATTTACTCTAAATGTTAATTATTGTGATAGATATGCAATCTACTCGAAGAGGCGAATGATCAAAGATCATGCCAGGAAGAGGTCCATCGGAAGTTAAACGAGCAGACTAAGTTTATGAAGTAGTTATGATAGTAGTAGTGTTACAAGTCTTTACTTCATTGCTATGCTTGTTTACCTTGTTGTTGCTTGTTTGCTTGATTTTGGATTGTTTGTGATCTTGCGAGTACATTCAAAGTACTCACCTGGTTTATCATGTCAGATGGTGGAGAGCCGGTAGAAGAGTTTCCTCAAGAGTTCGAGTACCTGGACTAGATGGTGTCCCAGCAGTGTCCTTTGGATTGGAGCCCCGCTAGTGTCCCATCTTTTGCTGTGTAATTATTATCGCTTCCGCCTTTAGCTACTTCGTTAAGTCAGCTGTAGAATAAAGTCATGGGACCTCATACACTTAGAAGTGTCACCTTTATTTGCAAGAGTATTATACCACTAAGACGTTGTACTATCTAAGTACTTATTATTATGGTTTATATATACCAAACTATAGTCGTGTTTCATAAGACATGGATCTCTGGACTGGAACACGAGGCCTCCATTTCTTTGAATCGGTGTGCCACAGTCTATTTGTCACGGGCGTAATGCCTATGTATTGATTATTCCATGTAGAATCACAATCATAACTATGCGCAATTTTGTCAATTCCCAATAGTAATTTGTTTACCCACCGATGCTATGTTTATGAGAGAGATGCCTCTAGTGAAACTATGGCCCACAGGTCCATTTTCCATTATTACCAAGAATCCTACAATTGGTCGTTGTTTTCCATTCCTTTATTTTATTTTATTTATTTTATTTGTTTACCTATCACTCCCAAAACCGGCGAGAAGAAGGGGATTGACAACTCCCTTGTCTTTGTTGGTTGCAAGCATTTGCTTCCTGTGTGTGCATGTAGTGCTTACATTGTTTGTGTACCGTCTCCTTCTAGTTCGATAAACACTGATTCTTAACTGAGAGAAATACTATCTACTACTGTACTACTTCACCATTACTCTTTAGAGAAGCCCAACAAATCTACAGAGAGTAGGAAGCAGCAGCCGCAACCGCCTCCACAACAGCGGCCCCGCCTCCTCTCGGAGGCCACTCTGACGGACAAAGAATTCATCCGTCAGATTGAGATAATGACGGAACATTCACTCCTTCACATGGGGCCATCGCCACCGTCGCCGGCGCGCCAAGGAGGGGCTGCCATCCCCACCACACCACGGAGTGAAGCGCAAGCCGACGTCCCCGCTCCGGCAGGTCAAAGATGAGCCGGCCTTGCTCCAGCGCAATCTCCGCATCCAGATCGGACACCGCGTCAAGGACGAGACGACGTCGCCCCCGCACAACCGCGACATCCAGATCTTATGTCGGGTCAGGGACAAGCTGGCATCACCCCCCGCATAGCGATACACCTGCATTGACGGTCCTTGCTCGCTGCCGCGCCGCTGCCACCGCGCCGTCAAGGAGAAGCTGCCGCCAATGATCACGAAGGCGCGAGGCCGCATCCTCCATTATCTTTGAGGTTGCGGTGTCGACGGTCCCTCGGGCTCCAGGGTCGTCGTCCCTAGGAGGAGTGAGCGGCGAGGCAACACGCATGGTACGACCGCCGCAACACCGGCCGCCGCTCCGCGTTCGCCAAATACCGACATGACACCGGATTGGGTCCACAATGGCCTCGAGCTTGCCGCCACGTGGGCCCTCGACCGCTTCGTCGCCATCGCAGAGACGGCCGCCAGGCGCCGCCGCCGCCTTGACGGCGAGATCGCAAGATCAGCGAGGAGTGGTCACTTAGCGTCTGCTCCGTCGACACCGGTCACGGCAAGGCCGCTGGCTAGGCTCCGAAGGTTATATCGGCAGTGGCAGCGGTGGCCCTCCGCACCGCACAACAGGAGGTGGAGCGGCTCCTCCGGGAGTGGCAGACAGCCACCAGACAAGGCTGTCGTGGCCCTCCGATGCCTTATGTCACCGGAGGGACCACCACGACGACGACAACCATGATGAAGACGACACGGACGGCGACAGTGGTGCAGCAAGGCAGGGCGGCTACTTGTAGAGGTGGTCGTCTGATATAGGGTTTGTGTTTTTGTTTCTAGTTTTTTAGTTAAAAAGTAAAAACATCAACATTTTTTATGTAAATTATAATCGAAGTTAAATGAATTCTGCCGTGTTTGCATGAATTTCATTTGGTTAGTTTATACAATAATTAAAATGTATGCTGACAACGTTGGATGACCAGCTCCGCATCAGATGGCCGGAGCAAATTTGCAGGGTAGCGTTGGAGATACCCTAACGTCTATATAGAGATGAACAAAAAGTAAACGCGGCAAAGTAAGCTGATGGACTCGGCGATCTTATCATATAAGCACTTGGATGAGTTAGTTAGTTAAGCCCCACTTGTGTGCGTTGCTATTAATTTGCCTCTATAAAGATGCCGTTACAGCAATGACCTGGTCTTGGCCAATACTAATGCAGAACAGGACACTTACCACGTTGCTCTTTGACGCTGGAGGAGGGCCGACATGCATGCATGGCAGGGCTCGAACCAGCAATGTACCATGCCGACCTGCTGATTGCTGTGGAAAGGGACTACATTTGGGTGATAGGTTTGTTTCCAGTGAAGTGAAGCAGAGATGCACTCCCCAGGCAAGAATATTTTAATTACATAACAGTCAAATGTAAAATTGAATAATTTTAACGATTAGTGGTAATCTACACATAAGCGCACAGGATGCATGGTTCCCGACACGGATCAGTTGTTGAGAAATGAAGAAGGGCATATTGTGTTTGGAAAATCAAGAAAACGGTCAGAAATCGATATAAAACCGTAATATTTAGAAGAAAGCGTCAATCAACTTACATAATACAGTATTTGGTTAATTTTTGGCCAAAAGCTGCATAGTCGTACAAGATGGTTCATAGTAGCCATCATCTATATCTATGCCAATATAAAAGGAACCAAAGTAGTAGATCCGACCAATCTTGGCCATCAAACCATGGCAATCCAACGATCTAGATTGGTCTAACAATGAATGCTCAACATGTTTAGTGTGCAATTATTATCATACCAAATATCGAAGTTAAATGCACAAAACCACCACTTTACGAACATTTTGCAGTGAACCAAAAGTCTGACAATGGCAAAAAACGCTGAGCAAAAAATGGAGCTCGTTTTGACGTGGCAAAGCAGCCGCGTGGCTAGTGGTGGATGGCCTAAGAAGTACCGGACGTTAACAGCCGGACCGACCGAGTGAAGATGTCCAAAAAGGAAACAGTGCCCGCTCCTCTCTCTCTCTCTCTCTCCTCCTGCGTCGCAGCTGCTCAACCTCGTCGCCGCCGCCGTCCAGCATCCCTGCGAGGGCCACAATGCCTTCTAGGAAAGATGGGGAGGAGAACAACTACGGCGACGACATGCGGAACTTCACCGGGGAGGTAATGCTGCCGCTGTACTCTGTCTGATAGCCTAGGGTTAGGGTTATGGATTTCAGATTGAGGATTTTCTTTTTGGTATGATTTGGACCGGATCCAGTGCATTTGACCACTCCAAATTCCGTTTGAACTCGATCCAACCGCTCCTAACCATAGATGACTTGGACTTTGAAGGCTATGTGGTGACAGAGGAGGGCCCAGTTAAGTGCTACCACCGGAAAATAGCCAAGAAATTTGTAGCTTTTGAAGGTAACATTACTGGAAGGAGATTTTATGGATGTGGCGAGGAAGTAATTGCAATGCCTGTCCTGCTTTGCTTATTTGAAATCCAATGTTAACTGGAGTTAACTGCTCTGTTTTTGAATGCTTGCATTTTCTATTAATTCTGTTATCTCGGTTGTACCATTGTAATGGTTAATGGTCACATCTATCTATCTTCTATCTATTATATTATATACTTATAAGACAAGAGGCAAACAAGCCATCACGTTTATCCACACATATTAAATTATCTCAACCATCAACTTTATAAAATAAACAACCGAGATTTAAAGATATAATGTTACATACAAACATTGTGTGTAGGCATATATTGTGTTGCACATGCCAAGTCCATCACGTGCAAGCATCTATATGATAGGAAAGTGTCTTGATTGACACGTACAAGCATATCTAGGGGACACATATATTCTCTTTTTAAAAGAATAGAACCAAGATAATGGATTCCATCGTAACACAAACTGTCAAAAAAGAAGTAGAACCAAACTAAGGGATTCCATCTTAACCGTGCATGGCACGTATTGGTGAAGGAACGCTAGATACTATAGCTACACAGGCACGCAAGCCGTGGGCGAAGTGGATCCCATTTACAAGGAAACGTGTACATGTACAACAACGTTACATACAATTCAACAATTCAGACCCCACCGCCACAGCTACTTCGACACAACAAACATATTGGTTGTCTCATGAACTTGCTAACTTTGAATTTGAATTGGATCTGCTGTTAATTAGCCTGTTACTATCAACCTTTGGGTGCATCAAGCCCCGCATAAAATAATACCCCCTGTTGGCCATTAAAGTTTTCTCTTTCAGAATAGAAAAGATAATTTGAATAGGCCTACTTGTGCTGTCTCGTGCTTATAATCCCTGCTATCTCTCCCTCATAAACAGCAACCAAGCCAGGAAGAGCTTACCGAGCTAGCCATGACAGTCTTCCGGCGATCGTCGTTTCCTTCACTCGTGTTCCTTTGTTTCTACCTACTAGCTCCATTATTATACCGAAGCTCCGATGCTCAGAGCTCAGCCACGATTGAATCCATGGAATGCTCAACCTCCGGAAACTACACTCCTGGCGACGACTACGAGGCCAACCTGAACCAGTTCCTTGCCGCGCTTCCGCAGAACACCGTCTCAAAACATGACGGCTTCTTCAGCGGGGCGGTGGGCGAGGGCACGGACATGGTGTATGGGCTCGCAATGTGCTCCGCGGACTACTCGCGTGCTAAATGCCGCGAGTGCGTTGCTGGCGCTGCCGAGCACTGCCCGGGGAGCAAAAGCGTGGTCGTCATGTTGGACAAGTGCCTCGTCCGCTACTGCTATACCAACTTCCTTGGTACTGCTGTAACTGGTAAATACATCCAATCCCTCTGCTGTTAATAATTCTGTTTATGAATGTTGGCATTGCACTTGTTGTCCTATATATGTGCATTTAGTTAAGCAGAGACTGAGTATGCAGTTAGTGATGTTGTATCGACTTGTTGGACATATGCATCCTTCCATACATACATTCGTTCTTTGCGGCTCTACTGAATACACATGGCCAGTTGAGGTTCTGGTTACCGGCTTGTATTTTCTGTCACTCTGCTAAGTTTTGCACATGAATTAGAGAACTCGGAGCAAGGGAAAAGCATGGTTGCCATTTTAGGCTACTTTGGAAATCTTGTGCTTTTCTCGCTGCACTTTGGAGTAGGTTTTCTCATGAAGTTTGACTTTGATCCAAAAAAAGTAGTACTAGTACACTCAGCCGTATCCTTTCTCCTTGGGATAGATGCACGCAGCAGCTAGCATTGTGAAAAGAATCCAACATACTATACTGGTAGAGTACTACTATAGTACAGGGGAGACAAATCAACGGGCATCTCACGGGGATTCCCAGTAAGATTACAAAATGTCTTTGCGCCAATAAAGTCGGTCAACACCTTGATTAATTTTGATCTAGTACTGGCCAAGATTGTACTTAAGGGTGGTGGGACTACTTATTAGTCAACCATAGAGTACCCTCTCTCCTTGCCAAATTGCATATAATATTTGATCAAAGTCAAATTTCATAAATTTTATCAAATGTATTGATGTTTACAACATCAAATCAATATCATTACATTCTATTCGGATTCTAAGGCCCCTTCCAATGCATAGGAGCTTAGATAAGGTGCTAAATGCATTTAAAAGTTTAGCAACTAAAGTCCACAATGCATAAGTGCTTAGTTTATTGCTAAGCTACCTTCATTTAATTGTTTGAAACTAAACTCCTACACATGCATTGGGTAAATTTCTTTCATTTAAGTGTTTGCATAGGTCCGCGCGCGTGACATTGGTTCTTCCTGGGGTCATCAAAGTCCTATCTCTCCTCTATCTTGCCACATCAGATTTTTTGCTTATGTGGCATGCTTAGCACACCATGAAGCATTGGGAATAGCCTAAGTGTTTACACATTTTTGTACAAATTTGAACAAATTCTACAAAGTACTCCCTTCGTTCACTATTATAAGATGTTTTAGATATTTTAATATAGACTACATATGGACTGAAGTGAATGAATAAACACATAGTACAGAAAAAAGTTGGAACATCTTATAATAATGAACGCACGTATAAAATAGTTTGGATTCCGTGCAATTTGGATTGGCCACACATGCACACTGAATAAATACAACATGGTGCTTCCTTGTTGGCTGGTGCAGACATAATCTACTCGCCGGCTATGGCAGCACCCAACGGGTCGTCGGTGAATTACAGTGGCAAGATGAAGGAGAGACTAGAGCTGCTGACCGAGGAGGCGGCGTCCTCACCGCAGCGGTTCGCGGCGAGCGTGGCCGATCCTCCATACGCGCTGATGCAGTGCACGTGGGACCTGCCGCCGGGCAAGTGCAAGCAGTGCCTGGACGTGCTGTCGGCCGATGCCTCGAGCTGGTCTACCATGGCGATACAAGGCAAGCGCAAAACTTATAGCTGCACTCTTAGGTACAGCAACACGAACTTCACGGTGCTGCCGTTCGATGGTGCTGCTTCTTCCGCACGGTTGCCAGCCGCATCATCACCCGATTCTTCCGAACCACTGCCACCCGAAGATGGTCAAACCGCCACATCGAGTACCCAAGGTGAATACTTTACATCTGCTAGCTAGCTATACTATGGAGAACTACCGCGGAGACGATTGTGGTGGTGGAGTTGTAGGTGCATGACTCCACCCGTGGTTTGAATCGTGGTGCTCACAATCATTCTTCACAACTCTCCTACAATACAATCATATGTTATATTGAAATTTATAGGCTATCATGATATATTATGTATGTATAATACCCATGAATTTTCTAAGAAAATCCCAAAAATTCCAGGGTTCCATAAACCATTACGATATGTCTAGAAATGATGTCACAAACTTTCTCTCCTTATCCAAAGAACAATATTAGTTGTTTCCGCGATTAGAAAGTAGACTTACTACTTACTACAAATTAATAGAGCATCCAACGTTTCTGCAAAAAAAAAAGAGCATCCAACAAATAAAGATAGATTGATTCTGTTATTATTTTTATCAGACAAGTCAAATCATGAACTTCGAGAAATAGCGATGACTAAGCCGTACGTAAACCCAGTGACATCGATCATCGAACCATTTAACTGGATCAGGCCTGCTCGTGGCATCCGCACCTATACAAATCACTAGTCAACATCATTTGGCTTGTTCACTGTTCTAATTAGCCTATACATATGTCTGGACAACTTTTACATTGTTTATATTTTTTCAAGAGACCATTAGTTAAATATCATATCATGTAGAGACATTTTAGTTTGAAAAGTAGATACATATATCACTTCTAGGGTACCTCTAGGTGCAACTTGCTCCCCGGTCTAACCAACTGAACCCCACATAACTACTCCCTCCGTTTCTATGATAGGTGTCATGGTTTTAGTTCGCTAAGGCCCTTCCCAGTGCTTCACCGTGGACAGGTGCTAAGCATGCCACATAAGCAAAAATATGACATGGCACAACAATTAAAGAGGAGAGAGAATACTTTGGTGACCACAGAAAGAACCAATGCTAAGCACGTGAACCTAGGCAAACCATGTAAATGAGAGAAGTTAGGCAATGCATGTAAAGAGTCAAGGTGCTAAATCATTAAATAAGGTGAGCTTAGCAACAACAAGATAAGCACCTATGCATTGGGGAGTTGAGTTGCTAAGCTATTTAATGAACTTAGCACCTTATCTAAGCACCTTTGCATTGGAAGAGGTCTAATAATCGTAGACTTATGCATTTCTTAATGTGCGAACCCTATTTGGCTTCACGACATGATAAATATATCTTGGGTGAAATGGTGAAAGTCAAAAAATTGTTTCTGAATTTCTCGTGGTTTTTTAAGGCTCATTCGAACCCTTTTCAGCAGTGCATGCGATGGGATGTTTTAAAACTAGTTGCTCTGTATACAGCCATACAGGTCCTCTGTACGGACCTCAAGCACTAGCCCGTTTGTGGCAACAAGACCTCAGTGTGCTCTCTTCTGCAGGTTCAAGTACAGTTACCATTGTGATTGGACTTGTGGTTGCGCTAGTTGCAACGGCTTTAGTAGCAGCATGTTGGTTTTGGTGCCGCAGATACAGGCCACGGAGACAGCATAAATCACAAGGTATTGTAGTATAGCATTAATTTGCTTGAACTGATCTCCAAATTGATGAAGGTTCATAACTTACATCTGAACAAATTTCTTTTACGGTATGTGCTTTTAGAGGAGGATGCAACGCCTGCGGGCCAGAGTCAAGTGGCCCCAACACTCGGCACCCCCGGTGCAACCACGACACACCCCACCTCAAATGGAACCATGGGTGGCCATGGTCAAGCAACCACAACGCCCTCCGGTGCAGCCACAAGTAAATTGCTCTCTCCATTTTCTTTTCATATTGTTGGACGTTCACGCCTTCACATCGAACCCCGACAATACATGCATCATTTTGTCTAGAACCACTCTGCATGACACATAGATTTCGTTCAAGGTGCTATTTATGGCACATGTTTGATTTTAGAAGGTAATATCATATTTTCTGTTTTTCAGAAAAGGAAAATGGTCACAAAGGTAATCCAATACTGGATCTTCCAAGGCAGTTCCCTTATGAGGAATTGGCACAAGCAACAAGCAACTTCAACGAGAGAAACAAGCTTGGAGAGGGTGCTTTTGGTGTTGTCTATGAAGGTAGACTCCCGAGCACAGATATGACTGTGGCAATAAAAGTGATCTTAGAAACGTCATTATCAGGTATGACTGAAGGGAAAGGGCCTTTTTATAGTGAGATTAAAATTATGAGCCAGCTGCACCATCGGAACATTTTAAGTCTGAAGGGTTGGTGTGACGAAGACAATCATCTACTCCTTATCTACGAAATAATGGAGAACGGCAGCCTTGAGGACCATCTTTACCCTAAGAATGGCATCATGGATACGGCGGTTTACGGTGAAACAGACAATGACACACGTCCGTCTTCACACCTAAGTTGGGTGGCAAGGTATGCACAACATCAGAGTATATATATGGAGCCATCTCTTTAAAATTATATACTTGAGTTATAACAGTAACATATTTATGCATGTTTCCACTATTGTTTCAGACGCAACATACTAATAGGTATAGCCTCAGGTCTAGCATACCTCCATAAGGAATGTCGGGCTGCCATCGTGCATAGGGACCTCAAGCCAGCTAACGTAATGCTGGACAGGAACTGGAATGCTAGACTGGCTGACTTTGGGCTGGTTACAAAACTCAGGCATACCCAAACCTCGCGCCCTACGGACAATGTCATCGGAACTCTATCATACATCGACCCAGCATACACAGAGACTGGCAAAGTATCCGGGCAATGTGATGTCTATAGCTTAGGTGTGGTACTGCTTGAGGTTGCCTGTGGTAGAAAACCACTCATCTTGCAGGGTAGTGGTAAAAATAGCCTTATCGAGATGGTCCGAGAATGTGATGGGAGGAACACAATTCTCGATGCAGCTGACAGAGGGCTCAGGGGGCAATTTGATGATGAGATCGAAGCTGTGTTGCGGCTCGGGCTCAACTGTGTCCTTCCAGATCGGCATAGTCGTCCACACACAGGCAGAGTGAGGGATCGCTTGACGAAGCTGGCGGATGGGGCGAGATCATCTGCAACAACCTCCAACAGCCGCCGACCAAGTGAAGATCCGACACATTCACATGCCGACGAAGAAGCCGGCATTTCACCCCTTCTCGCCTGAAACAAACAAAAGATGTTGGCATTGTGATCCTTCTCCAGTCAAAGCTTGCCACGCAATCGCATGTACAAGGATGATGTTCACCATCGAAGCTAGATACTTAATTCCTTACTCTTCTTAACGATTTCATATATCTTTCCACCTACCCGGTCACCCCCTATAAATGTATTTCAAATCTATGTGTTTCTTAGATAGCTTGCCACATATAACATGTGGGCTGCCTAGTGATCAGTATACTAACTCTCTATTCAATAATGTTGTCATTGTGCATCCAATTTCCTGCGACCGACCGCTCTTGTAACATCCTAGAAATTGGGAATGCTTAAAGAATTGCAAAGCCAAGATGTTACTCAATGGAAATGATTCTGGATTATAATTTCTAAACCTCTAGTCTCAAAATTATGGTGGGAAGGGAGATGTCAAGTCTTTTTGAATTTTTGAATAGCAATGCCCATGCATCCTTTTAAGTTAGATTCCCTGTAATTCAAAAATACCTACCTAAATTTTCCCAATCACGATAACCCATGTATTCACATGGATTAGACAGATAATATTTTTCCCTTACATGATATTACATCTAATATTCTATATAGTGCAAATATATTCGTGGTTAGTATTTGATTCGAACAACCATTTGTGATTAGTGGCTGCTGTACAAATAATGTTGTGTTGCCTCAAAATAAGCTCTTGTTCTAAGACTACCCACAATGAGAGGTAATATAGAGTAGTAATGTTACTAGTCTAAGTTATTACCTGCATAGTGGGTAGTAACATAGAGATGGTAACATAGAGGTTTTCATTTATTGGCTTATAGACTCATCTTGTCTTGATATGTGTGATGTTACTCATAG